>JAPMOQ010041230.1:132400-217096 GCA_026543055.1 Argiope trifasciata
CATCCCATGACTTTTGTCACTTCAGTGTATTTTTGCATATTGTTATCTCAAAAATATGTTAGATTTATTACACTCAAACAAAAGTAAAAATGGCCTTTGAGAGATTGAATTTAAATGTTTTTTACTTATGAAATGTTTTTTTTTAAATATCTTATCAATAATCTTCTAAGTATAAATGTTCATTATTTTGGCGTGCCTCAAATCTTTACCACCTCTTTGTATTGTATCATGTTTCTTTTTCATTTCCTTTTAGCTACAATTACTTTTTAAACACTTACCATTTATTTATTAAATACTTTTAAAAGTATTGATTATTTTCTGTTGGTTGGCAGTTACTTTTCCTTCTTGTAGGAATATTCCCTTTGGCATGCTATACTTTTTAGCCCTTTGTAAAAAAATAATTTTTAGGTAATTTTAGTGCGAAAGGATATCTAAATGCCGTATTGTCTTAAAGCTGCTACTTAGAATGTCATATGACGATTTAAATAAAATCATTTTAGCAATTTAAAATACAAGTGAAAATTTAACCAAATGTTTCATTATTTTACATTTATAAAATACTTCCACAAAAACTGAGAAAGAAATAACTAATACCAAAGCATGCTGAACAAGGGCGTTATTATTTATATTTTTAAACAATCAAAAATTATTTTTACAGGTGTTGTGTTTGCTTGTGTTTTTGGATGTATTCCGTTGGCAATTTTCATAGGCGCTTTTATCAGCATTAAGTTAAGAAAGAGACTAGAACATGATGAAAATGATTGCAGTGCAGAAAGTGGCCCAGTGAAACTAACTCCAATGAAGAACTAAAGGATTTTATAGCTTTACAATAAATGCGTTTCTTTTTTGTAATAATTTGTTCCATTTTATGAAAAAAGAGATAAAATTTTCGGTAAAATCATTCGAGTAATTTATTTACATTTTTCTTTTTAAGGTTTTTATTTTTATTACAATATATACATTTAAATTCAGCTGCATTTATCTACTTTTCGCAATTAGCGATGTATTTAAAATATTATTCTGAATGGTTCAATAAAATGCAGTATATTGTTGATGCTAAATTAATTTAAAGTACTGAAATAAAAAAAGTCTTTTTTTTTTTGCTCTCAGAATTATAGAAATATGGATATTTAAAAAAGCAAAGTTAAGACTTTTCAGGCAATAAATAATATCAGAACAGCATTTGAATTTTTTTTATTTCTATCTATCGAATAGCATAAAAAGATTTATCTTGAGAATTGAAATGCAGACTTCAAAATCCTGCATAACTTTTAAAAATGTCATCATTCAAAAATTACATTTTTTTAAATGTAAGAAAATTATCTGCAATAAAAATGACAACACTTTCTGAATTGCTTTTAAAACTCTTTCTTTCATAATTTTTAGTAATAGATTTCATTGTTGCTATGAAATTGCGAATGGAGCTAATTTTATTGTTTCACCAGAGTGAACAATTACGTAATCATATGATTTTCTACTATTATTAAAATCTCTAGAATAAGCATTCTGTCAAATATCTGTATTTTTGCCCGAAAAATAAGAATTTTTAAATTACAGTACCTCAGATATTAGAAGAGAGACTATGCGAATGACCACGATTTTAGCATCAATCTGATATCATAGAATTACTAAATTAAAAGGATGCATGAACAAAATGAACAGAACTTATATAAGATTTCAGATGTCTTCATCTTTTGATATCCACACTTTTACTTTCTGGTATAGGAAGTATAGAGAAAATACTGTAAACGTAAAAAAATTCGAACTCCAGATTTCGACGAATCTCCATTTTGAAATCCCCGAGTTTTAGAAATATCTTTGTTTGAAAAACACATTTTGGAAAACTATCTTTCTTTTTGCCTGTCTGCGACGATGATTGACCGTTTCCATCTTTGTCACAGATAGACAGACCCAAACCCGTTTTTAACTAGATGGATGAAACGATATACTGCCTGCTTACCAAATTCGAAAATTTCTATCAAATTTTGCGTAAAATCTATTTATAGGAAGTCCGTCTGTGTGAATGCAAATTAATAAGACAATTAAATTGACATGATTACTACAAAACAAAGAAAGCTAAATAGATAAGACTTGGTCTTCATATTTAATAGCTATGTTGTAGTATCAAAGTTTGAGCGAAATGCAACAAAGAGATGATTGTCTATCGACCTGTCTTTCATAAATATGTATACTCTATTGTTAAAAATGTCATATCTAAAATGAATATATTAAATTAGGTATAGGATTTTGCGAGTATAAGTGCAGTTTTGAGTCATATTTTTGTTTTAATCGGTTGGGAAAAGACTTGTCTAATATACAAATTCAATTTTCGGATATTATTAACCTGATGGCAGGGAATAACTGCCAATAAACTCCCCATGGCCACACGATAGATTCAGAAAAAATGTTTAAGTCCAGTCAAAAGTTAATGTTTAGACATTTTTCATGCCCATGCCACCATGTAAGGCGTTGTCCGTGTTAATACCTTGATTAGAGAATATTCGAGAAAGTTTTTCTTGGTGAGAGGTAGGAATGGAGATCACTCCCACTGGTTTAATATCTACTGCTGTTTTATAGCAAAATTTTTTTTCTTGGAAGAAACAGGAACTAATTGAAAAATGAACTTTAATTGAAAATGAACATCCAGTTTTCTTGGTGAATTAGAATGTCGACAAAGCCTGCTAGTAAATGAATTAAAATATTTAATAGTACTTAGATTAGGGACCATTGTTCAAAATTTCTTTATTATATTTCTATTTATCATAATTTTAAAGATGCCATAGGTATTTAGTATTTTACGGAATCAGGTTTTAAATAAATGCCTTTATAGACTATTGATATAGATCAATAGTCTATTGTATTGTTGTATATTATCAATGATTTTGATTCCTTTTTTTAAAGAAATTTGTACATAACAAATCACTCTTTATTACTTTTCGACCATGCAATTACCTAATATTCCTTTTAACTGTTTCATTTCCGTAACATCACATTTCCCTTATTATTAATTTTTTTATGAAATATTTAGTAAACTTTGTTGGAAGATGATTAGTTTTATATTTGAGTTCAAACCTTATTCGTTGCTCTGAAGAAGAGAAGCAAATTATTTGAAAGATTTGATGTGTTGATTGCTTGAAATGGGAAAAAAGGCTTTATGCAGTTTTACAATAATAATTTTCTTTTTTTAAAAATATTTTATTAGTAAAAATATCCACTGTTATATAAAACTAAGAATTGGTTCATTTATCTTATATTTTAACATTTAGCTCGCCAAATGGAATTTTTGTAAAACTTAAATAATTTTTTTACAGAATTGGGAAATTAAGCTTTTAAAAAAATTTCAAACTTAAAGATAATTTATAACGATGCCTTCAGACATATTTCGTATGAAAAAGAATATTTTACGTGTAAATTGATTGGAAAAAGTGACTATTCATTCTATATAATCTACAAAGGCAACATGAAAGTCTTAAAACGCAGATAGTTTTATGAGACTGCACTATTATTATACTGTGCACCAATGACTTTAGTGTAAACATTAGATTTCAAGCTTGAATAGAAGAGAATTCAGAAAACAATATTTGCATTCTTCGTGAATTGGGCCAACATTTCCATTTTGCTCAACATAAATTATCTGCTTTTCAAAAATTTCTTTTATTGTTGCAATACGTTAAATATGTTTCCAAAACAAGTCCTCCGTAATAGAGGCTTAATATCAAAATCACACTTGCTTTTTTGAGATATCTTGAAGAGAAATTTTGAAAATATAACACTTATTTCTTTATAAATTCTAAATTAAAATTATTTACCAATCAAACTTAACTCGAGTGCACGCGATGCGTAGGAAATTTTTATTAAGGCATAATTGATTGTGGTACTAGCAAAGTATTCAAAATAGAGCATTCGCTTAGCTGAAGTTTTCTGAATTTAAAGAGAATATCCTGTCCGATAAAATTAAAACGACAATCTCGAATCTTAAAAAAATAACAAACATATTTGAATTTTTATGGAATGAAAACCATTTATTTTAACAGGTTTCATAGCTGGCGTCGTTGGTGGATGCTCTGCTTTTGGCCTTCTTCTAGGTTTATCAGTTGGCTCTATCAAGAATGCAAGATTCTGACCATGCTAAGTTGATTAAATTAACCGAGTTGGAGACAGAAAAATACAAAAGAATCCTGGCATTTTTAACTCTATGTAATGTTTTATTCAATATTTAATTTTTCTTAATGCATATAAACACGTTTTTGAAGATGCAAAGATTATGATTAAAGTATGTAAATTGCTTTCTTCAAGAAAAAAATCATTTATTTTCTAGAAATTGTCAAAAAAATTCAATTTTATCTTCAATTCCTTTAGAAAAATCTCTTAAGAAAAGGACAAGTATTTAATAAAAATCACTGAAGAATTTAAAAAAATGTATATGAAAAACATTAAAAGAGTTTTTAGATTTAAATAATAAATTAAGATAAACGTATGGTCCGAATTGCATTTCTTACACTCCTTTTTTAATTTTAATGCAACTTTCAAAATTTAGTAATTTTAAATCACATTTTATACAATTGTGTCACAAGTCTAGTTATATTAACATCTTGTTTTTAAACAATACCAGGAATATTTTGGGACATTCTTCGTAAATTTGAAACGCGATTAGATGATGAGGACGGCATCTGAGTTGGCACACCACCCTTCTCGCCACGCAACGTCACGTCACGTCACGTCACGTCATCACACCGAGATGACGTTTGGACCAGACGGATTTAAAGTGCACTTGATCCGCTTACACAACGGTGGAATCTGGTCTCGAAATTGGAAACTAAGCCAAACTTTTACGACCAGACTCAAATTCCATACATTTAAGAATTTTTTTTAGTTATCATGCTTACATATAAGCAAAAGTATTAACTGACGATGAACTCAAGGGATTAGGTTTCAAATTTGATACAATTTATAATTTAAATGTTAAATTTATGCAGTGAATTTTATCTAGACCATTGTTTTGTAATATCGTTACAACTTGCATTCGAATAGTTGGATTTCTTCCCAACGAATTTTGTTTAAATATTGACAGAAATCTATTGAATCAGACCATATCTCATATTTTATCCAGGTATTCTGACAAGTATCCACGTTTTTAAACTCGATTTTTTTTACTAATCAATTATTTCAAAGTAAAATTAGAATTGTGTAATTTGAAATTTCATAATTACAGTTTATCCAAGCTATTTTCCGAATTTTCACATTTTTTTTTTCTTTTATGAACTTTTAAATTGTCTTTTTATATCGAATTTCAGAAATAAAAGTTAAAAGCAGCATAATATCCTGCTCGATAATTCTTAAAAACTGCAGATTGGTTAGCAACTGGACTTTTTTTTTCAATTTTCCAGGTGTAGCTAAACTTTCGCTTATTTTAATAACACTACAAGCAAATTTTTAAACAGATTATCATTGATGGAGATTTCTTTCATGCACAAAGATGAATGTGCAGAGGATTTGCAGATCAAGCATTTGATTTAAAACTAATTGAGCATTTGTATACTGTTGAAGTAAAAATATGCACCTCGAAGCGATAATTCAAAATTTGTATTTTGTTTTAAATATAAAAATTTTTTAAATCAATTCTACTTAGATCAACAAAAAAAGTTTATTTTAGTTACTTTTTATGAAATAATTAAAAGATAAATATGTACATACAAACGACAGAATTGCAATGTTAAGAAGCAAAATATATTTCCTTTATATCGATTACTATTTTTGAGTACTTTATGGTCTATTTTTTATGTTGGATTACTATTTTTGTTACCATTTATTTGCTTTCTTCCCCCCCCCCCCAACTTCTAATTCATGAAGCTTATGGTGACCTTTAAGTTCTCGTCGCAAGAACTGAACTGGCATTCTTTATCATCACTTGATACACACCGAAGTCTCAACATTTTACCGATTGAATTATTTATTCCCTGTTGATTGCAATTTTTATTAAAAACTTCTGTAACTGTTAACAGTATTAACAATTAATCCATTAATATTTGAAAAAACTATTGACATCAAATGTCATCCATTACAAGTATAAAAAAAGTATTTGAACCGGAGTGGATGAATAAGAAGCATTTTATTAACAATAGAAAAAATACATAAATACACATAGGGAGGACATGAACCAATAGGAATTTAATAACGTGAAATCGATATTTTTTTAGTTATGACTTCTAAAAATAGTGTTTTAAAGAGCGATTTTTTAAAGTTATTATTGAAAACATAATTTGGTGAATTATTTTTCATTTAAAAACCTTTTATAACAATCTTAAGTGAAACTCAATAGCTTTTGTTGTTGCCATGGCTTAATTCAGTATTCCCCCATACGTGATCAAGAAATAGAAGTTTGATTCATGTTCCGTATTTAAATTTGTTGATTTCTTTTAGCAGAATGGGTTTAGTAAACATTAACTTTGTTATTCTAGCAACCAAGATTTTACTTCACATTTAAGCGATAAAAAATCGATGCACTTTAGAAAAAGTTTAACACCAATATTTTTTTATCCTGTTTTGGTAAATAAAAAAATTGCAAGATCTAGACGGAAGAATTAGAAAAGTGTATAGCATAATGAACTAAAGATGTCAGGCTTCTAAAATAGTACATATTATACATCTTTCAAAATTTTTTAGTCATATTTTCACAAAATGGTTTGCAAGATTAAAAGTTTAGAAGAAACGGTCACCATAGTGGCTGTGAATAAATATCGATAGACATGCTATTCTTTGAGTTTCATGTAGCATAAACCGATTCGAGAGGTTTTTATAAACAACCTAGAAATCCAAGTCAGAACAGTTCTGGATTGAAAACATAAAATAGGCGTTGATACTTTAGAAGTTACAAAACTAAAAGCCATTACACTTAATAATAAAGCACAGCATCTTTCATAACATTAGTTAAATGCTCTCTAGTGCAATTTACTAGCGTCATGATTACGAGACGCTTACTTAAACTTAAATTTCTGCTGCGATGAAAATTTCATTTTCTCTATGAAAATGAAACTCAACCCAGACTTAAAGCTCCTTTGAAGTTCTCCATTTTAGTTTTCAAAGCTAGGGGTGAAATATTGGAATAAATGTTTATAATTTTAAAGTTTAACGATTCAACTTCGTTTAAAAGAAATAAATCTGTTTTATACTAATCTTAATAGAATTGTAGAGAATTTTTTTGAACATGCTTAAGCCTTTGCATATTGCATACAATTTTTAAAAAATATTAAATTTAAATTTATTACTTTCAATTTTAAAATTGATTTGAGGCTTTTATGGTTATTTGTTAACTAAATTTTATATCAAAACCACAATACTGATAGCATGGTTAAATAGCAATGGAACTAAAGAGGTTTGGTTTCAGTTTTTAGCGGTTGAGACGGGAAGTTGCTACTCTAAAGATCCGCGTTTTCCTAGCTTTTTACAATACTGTCTTGTGCAACTTACCAGTATTTGAGTCATTTCCTTGCATTAATCATCTAAAAATGTGACCACAAAATTCTTGCTTCTATCAATCGCTTAAGAAAAACCCAACGTGGAAGTAAGGAATTCTACAATCAATATGAAGCGATTTCGTAAAAATTCATTTTCACAAATCATTGATATTAACCGTAGTCAAGAATAAGGTACAAATTTTAAGATGATCTTGAATCTTCATCAGTGAAGTAATAAAAGAAAATCTAACCTCATTGCTTTTGAAATCCTGACGATGCCAATAAAGAGGAAAATTTAAAAGGAGAAATATTACAGAAAGAAACAAACATTAATATCGTAGGTTAAGAGATGTTGGAGAATGAGTTTATTTCCAACATAATGGTTAGTTTTATAGACAAAAAGCATCCGTATTAGCATACCGCACACTATTTTATATGTTAAAGAATGAAATCTTATTTTATAGAATACCTAGTTATCCCATGAAATAACCGATTGTGTCCGTTAAAGTGTGTTGCATGTTATTCATTTGACACTTTAACCAGTTATTTCATAGAATAGCGATCTGCAGTCCATTAATGTTTAAAATAAACCACCATATCTCGCCTTTTAGTATAAAGTACATTTACGTTTCATTTTACAATATCGAAAGTAGCGGAAAAATGTTAATTTCGAATTCAAATGAAAATAATTTTTTTTAAGAACGGCAAAAATACCAAAGCATAAAACATAAATACCATTTCTACTTTGCATAAATTAGATAAATTGCTTCTTTTTTTATTTTAATTGTCTCAATTTATAGAATACCTAGTTATTCTATGAAATAAAGTGTCAAATTAACAACATATTACACACTTTAACGGACACGATCAGTTATTTCATGGAATAACTAGGTATTCTAGGAAATAACTGCATTATATACTTTAACAATAACATGTACATAATATGCATAACTGTCAAAATTTGAGGGGCGTAAAAAATAACCCGAGAGTACATCTTGCATCTGCTCTCGTGCCGTTTTTAAATTTCGCAATTAAATATCAATTATATCTTCGTTTTCAGGAGACTTAAAAATGAATTGAAATTTAAGAACCTTTTAGAAAAACACATTTCAGGATAGCAAGCACATTCTACAGAACGTGTTGAAGCAAGCAGCGAGAATCCGACTTTAATTTAAACCAGCAGATTAAATATACAGAAAAAGACATCGACATATTATAAACCACAGCAAATACACCACAAGATAAATAAAAACTCCAGATTAATTGGAAACAAAATTTATTCATCGAAATATTCGCATCATACTAATACAATTATTTCACAAAAAGAAAAAATCAAGTCATACAAAATCTTTCATTGAAATTTTTTATATACCAATAAGTCAAGTTCAAATGTCATGAGCATAAAGCTCAGTTGAATACATGCCCTTAAACTAGTTGATATACAACGCAACTGCAAATTTAGATTTAAAAGAATAGCATAAATTTAAGTGAAGAGACATTAACATTACAATAAACAAATTACACTATAAAATATGGCAAGTATATAAATCAGAACACATGGAGAATTCATAAGCCCAACATAAACAAGAGCAATTTACAAATTAAAAACTGCCTAACTTTGTGTTGCAAAGATCTCATTTTTTCTAAATCTGTCCTCTTAAAAATAAGCGCAAGTTTTAACCATTTACATGCTAAAGCATATTGTATAAAAATTCTGAAAGTTCACAGTATAAATAGATATTTAAACGTAATAAGTCGGAAGATTTGCTTAATACAATTTTGGCATTAAATTATGAGTGGTAAATTAATACAAAACAAGCCAGCCTATTTAACTTAAATATTCAATGCTGATTAGAAGTCAACATTTCTGCACCAAAAAATAACTATTCGAGTACAATACTTTTTACATTGTTGATTTATTCAAGATTTAACAAATACTTGCCTTTTTCAATGATCGAGGATGAGCATTGCGCATTCATAATATTCTCTGCTAGTTATAAAGTCAAAGCAAAAGCTTCTGAAAAACGAAGTTAAATCTATGCTTTCAAAACCGATAGAAAACTAAATCTTAATATTTAATTATAATATTGACTTTAAGTTCACAGTTTAAACAGCAGAAAATTCAATGACTTTATTGAAATCCTTGTGAATTGATATAAATATTTAAATTGAGTATTTTATTGCATGGTATTAAATATTATATTCATACATTCAATAGCTGTTATTGGACAGGAAATTATCAAAATACAATATAGAAAGCAGTTTAGATACATCTACACAGTACACATTCAAATAAGTGCATAAAACCTTAAGTTAAAGACTCAAATACAAATAAATTTATTCCCCACCTATATTTACAGTTGGATTTAGGTTGGACGATATATTTGAATGAAAAAGTTAATCCTGTATGTTCCCCTGTGAAGCCAAGGAAACGGATATATTCAAGCGGCAGAATGATTAGAGATCCTAAAGTATATTTAGCGGAGTTAAGAGTTCGGAGATTTTTTAAAGATGAGAAAGTTTGGAGAAATAATCTAGATTAAGATGTAGACTTTATTCTATAGTGCTTACTTCGGAATTTCTTCGAATGCATTAAAAAGACTCAAAATTTCGCTAAGAGGATCTAATTTCTCTTTGTAATATAGTTTGAATACGCGCATTATAAGTGTTAAGAATAACAATATTGAATTTCCTTCCGATAAGGCTTTTCAAAGACGAGTTCATTTCAGAACTTGGTGGGTTCTAACTATTGGAGGGAAGGATAACATACCAAGTTTTGAGCAGCTTATATTTGATTCAAGGTGACTCTAGTATTCAGTTAAATTTTGATTTCTGGAACAATGGATTGATAGAGTTCTTGCATTTAATCTTCACTAAAGCAAATAAACTATTATAGTGTAGTATTTTTCTAGTTTAAGGCAAAACCGACTATGAATTTCCTTTTTAAAATTCATAAAAATCCGAGTTCATTAGATCCCAGAATGGCAAAGCAATTTATATTCATAAAATGGAAGTGGGAAAAGAATTTCTAAATTAACGACTCCAGCAAAACCAATGGAATTCACTACAAAACCCTTGCATTGGAAAGCTAACCAACACAACTGAGAACTAATGACCAGTTGAATTGACCAATGGTTATGTTTATATTAAAGTAAATTTTGCTTAATTCGTATACACGTCGCGTTCTTTACATACGCGTACGTTTTTATCCTTTCAAAATTCAACATAATTGTTTCAATTTCCAAGACATTCAAGATATCGATGTTGATCAGGCATCGGTTTCAGGAATGCCTTGGGGAATTTAGAAGACTGGCAGTTGACTGGCTAGCACAATCACCGACAGTCTTTCCCTACAAGGTAAAAACTACTAGATCCTGATACTGTAAAATCTAAATGCCAAAGTATTTATATTTTAAAAATATTAAAATGCACTTTAATTCCTACAGAGCAATTATACGATAATTTAAAAACCGATTGTATTAGATTGGAACCAGACAAAACTAAATATTTATAGAAAGACATTGGTTAGGAGTTGAATATTAAGCAATGAACACTTCCCTTCATATACAGGGAATTTAAAACTTACAATACCATCAGTTTTGCCAGAGCTAAAAAGATTACAGAAGTACCTATTTGCCGTTATTCCAAGTAAATGCTTTCTATACGTTAGAATTTAAGGTTGTCTAATTTAATTTTTTTCCCTCGTTAAAAGTTTATTCTTAGGGCTCTAGAAATCTTGGGTAACTTAATTTTAATAGCGCAAGAGCTAAAAGTAGGCTATACTGTGCCAATCATATGGTTTGAGATGGTATTAATACAGAAAAATATTTTAAGGTATATTAAAAAAAAAACAGGTCAGTAAAACAGCAGCAGTAATCAAACGAGAGATCAGTCAAACAAAACCAGCCCATTGTTAACTAGAAATCTTGGAGTGATTCGAAAATGAAGCTTAGTTATGCAGACGACCTCTGAAGATTTATTAGAAAATATGGGCACAAAATTAAAACTCGATGATTTAATATTTTGTTCAAATCTGATGTTTTATTCAATTACAGCATTTAAATTTTTTATCTACATCTAGAAATTTGAAAATGCCATTTACAAAGATGATGATCATTGAATTCAAATACAATAAAAAAATTTTTAAAATGATATATCAAGTTTAAGTCGCCAAAATTTATAGACAAGTCTTCAAAGTGAGAAAATAAGGCTATTAGTTTTCATTGAACTTTCCTATATAAAGTGCGAAGTTATTAACTGGACCCGGCTCCTTAATATTAACTACTTTCAGCATAATGGTAATATTAAGACATTAAATTTCGTGTGGTAAACGTGAACCAGATGAATCTAGAAATTGACAAATCCTGAACTGGTAACAATTTTTTTTAAACATTACACAAAATATCACTCAATAGTCCGATTCAGATTTAACGAGAGTACGAATTTATTGCACTCGAAAAATTGCATTTAAGATATTCTAATATTTGGAATTTAAACTTTTTCAAAGCTTAATTTTAAAGCATTCTTGAATTTTAAGAAACATTTAACAGCTAACTGAATTTAGAGTAAAGTCTTGGCTAATTTTTAAACATTTTGATCCCGATGTTGGCCAGGCATCGCGATCAAAATATTTTCTTTAAAGAGACTGAAGGTGGGGTCACTTCGCTTGTCGATGGAGCAGATGACCATCTTCGCATAAGGCTAACCAAATTTTAACAGGAGCATAAATTTTAACGTATCCAGATACTAGAATTTAAAATTTCAGTTTATATTTTATTGAGAAATTGAAATTTGTACCGACAGTTTATATTGAAAATTAAAATGTTTTTAGAGGATTCTCCTGGCTCACGCATTTTATACCAAAGCGTAAAAAGGCTTTTAATTTTTTTACTAATTACACCTGAATTGTAGTTTACAGAATAATCAATTATAGATTAGCTTTTATAAATAGAATATTGGAATAAGTTTGAATTTCCGACTAAGTCAAATTTATCTGGCACTTTCCTGTCCGAACCAAAATCCGAGTACTTGCAATAAAGTAGCTACTAGCAAAATGAACTCCAGAAGATTTACAAGGAGGAAAGGTATCTAGAGCAGTATTGAAAATTTTTAATAACGAAAATAAATTGGCCCTTAAAGATTAAAAAGTTACTTGCATTTTCCTTAAAGATTGATATTAAGGCAAGAGCTGAGTAAAGGAGTTACTAGGGCTCATTAACGAAGAAAATTCAGAAATGCAACAACGCGTTCATTGAGGAGCGTAAAATAAAATATGCTCTAATTTTATAGATGTCATGAAAATACTGAATCAAGTTTCATACCCATATCTGTTACGTTTAGCCATTACATGATAAACATCCGATAATGTTTAGCTCACCGATACCCTAAACAAATCTTATCTATACACCGTCCAACCTAGGAAAGTTAATTATTTTAAGATATTAACATCACGCGTTTCGATTTTTTAAATCTGTTTAGATAATTTCTTATAGAATTATTCTGATAGGAAAATCAAACTTAATGAGCTGCTTCAAGTTAAATTTCGAGAATAGTACCATTGATTATTACACAATATCAGCAATACAGTACTAAGTGTTTAATAAATATAAATTCATCTTTACATTCTTGAAAAATAAGACGGCTTACAAAAATATATTCAAACATTCATTGAAAATGCAGACAATATAAAGATTACCTCTCGTTGAGCATGCCGAGAGTAACACTTGATGACTAGAGTATGGTACAACTACAACATGAATATTTTTTGAAAGATAAGACATATTTGACTTCCACTACATACTTTTAAAATTCCTGCTGCACAACATATCTGAACAACCACTACTAGAAAGTACAAGATTGCTGATAACTTAAGCATAAAATAATTAAATGAATACAAAGCAGATATAAGAGAACTTTAGAATTGCTACAGATATTCTATTATAGATTGGAAATTTTCCTATAAGCTTTTATTTGGCTTTAATTTTAAAACATCCGATGCAGCTTTAAAGAATATTCCACTTTCAAGGATTCTAAATTAAGACCTATCATTTAATAAAAAGCTTTCACATTAAGTTAAATTGTGTTTAGGATTTAATTTTAAACTCAAAAAGTATCGAAAATATTTGACTTCAAAGAGCGAGAAGAATTTAAATTATTCAAATGAAACGGACGAATCTAGTTTATTCAAATAGTGCTCGCGCCTCTAGAAGATGGATAAAACCGAGTTACTAAAAGATTTAAATATTTCCTTAGAAATTCAAAGATTGTTCGATTCCAAGTTAAAGGAATTTATGGCGAAATAAACTTAAGTTTTAGGATATAGATTTTTTTTTAGATTAGAAATTTGTAGAGAAGATATATCACTTGTCATAGAGGCTTAATTATATTTTACAACCGTTTTTTCCCCCATTTCATGTCGGAATTTCTAATTGATTAAGTATTCGAACTTAAGTTAGAAATTAAAGGACGCACAAAGGAATTGCAATTAATTATCTTCAATACGACTTCCAAGGGAGATCCGATGTACTCAAACTAAACTTGGAATAAATTTGTTAACACAAGCTCTTAAGGTGCTTTATTAAAAATATTCATTACGACGTCAGTTGAAGATAAAGATCCGATAAAGATTAGATAAAACATTCAACTCTAGAATAACTTGACTTTTCCCATTGAGATTTCCTCAAACCATCTCAGCATCAACCTCAATTTAAAACTGGTGCGTTATTATCGTGATTTTCAAAGAAAAATTTAGCCTCAATTTGAGTTTAAGATAGTTAATCGCATTTACACTTTCCGCAAGTTTGGTTCGATCATTTAAAATTTCCTTATCGCACATAAAATGAAATTGTTTTTAAAGAGTTAATTCCATAAACTATATAAAATGACACTACGTTTAATTAGGAAACTAAGTAAATTATGTCAAGGAATTAAACATCTTATCTGAGAGCATTTGTTATTTAAATTCCTATTAAAAATAAGGAACGTTTGAGATTCTGAAGCATTTCTAAGCTATTTTTGTATTTGACAATCAATTGCGGATTAAAAATTGAGGATTCAGCTATTCGACTAACAGGTTATTCGATAAGCGAAAGCTACTATTGCCAAGTAATTTTGCCTAAACTATATTCGCTAAGATAAAATAACTTGCAATTTAGATATTGTTAAGTTTGACTTGTAAAAACAAGTTAAGGTTTAATTTATACATACATTAAAGTAACTTATTTCCAAGTTTAAATTTTGAAGATAGTTGCCACTGCGTTTCTAGTACAAATTGCAATTCGTATTAAATCCCCTCCACCCCACAAATATACTAATCGATACATTGAATAAAATTGATTAATTATGACAGTTCCACTTCATCTTAATCGAGCCCGTCTCCTTACCAACAAACCTAAATTACATCAAGTACTGTAATGATCTTACCCAGTTAACACGTTAAACACCTGCTCCCTGGGGACCGCTGCTTTCTGCTTCGGCCGCCGGTCCCGAACAGCCCAAGCAGAAAGTCAGCAGGGACCAGTATCGTTTAACGCGTTAAGCCCTCTCTTTTCCCATTCTATCTATTCTCGAAGCTCAATCAGCCCTTTTTCTTCCCAGTTATACCTGTATGAACAGACAATTTCTACTTTCAACATTGGCAACTATCGTTACAAATTATGCTAGCCAAATGCGACTAGTCTAAACATTTTAAACCTAGACTTAAATTTTACATGCAAGTTAAGTTTAAAGCGATATTAACAGACATTAGAATTTGTCTCAAAGCATAAGTTTAAATTAAGACGAGAGCAGAAAATTAAAGATTTTAAACACTTGTAATTGCTGGTATGCAAATGTCGCAAGTTTATAACCGTTTCTCGTGACTAAATTCTTTGGTTAGAGGATGGTACTTTACTGAACTTCCTTAAGTCAGTATTTTTTCCGATGGTTTGAGGCTAGCGTACTCTGAATTAGTCTACTTTCCCATATTGAATTAATCTTTCGTATGATTCAATTATAATGGACGAAGATTAATATCCGATATACCCAATTTTGTTTTAAATGACGATTCTTTCAATTACCATAAATACTGAAGACCAAATTCCATGATCAAGTTATTTTACGGTTTAAATGGAATGAAAGTGAAATAGATGTATCACTAAAATTGTTACAATAAAATGAATCTACAACTACAAAAACCGAAATGCAATTCCAAGCAAGAAATTGTTGAATTCAGACGAATGCGGCTTAGAGTTTAAGGAAAAGAAACGTATTTTCTGGGAGAATAGTAGACGAAATTTGATTATAGCGTGACGCATTTTTGTTCTAAAATATCGCGTTCTGAACATCTAAACCTGTCGGTGATTACGTGGCACACGTATTAGCAGGAAGATGAAGCACCAGGAATCGAACACATGACTAAATTAACTTTAAGTCGTGTTAAAGCCATTTCCAATTATTTCGCCCGTTTCATTTTCTCAGAAACATTTAAATAAGTTAAAATCAATGAATTTAACCGATTAAGATTTAATGAAATTCCTAGATACAAAATTAAAACGGTCATACTAAATTGTACAAACTATAAATAAACTGTCGAGTACTCTTGAAATTTGATCTTAATCACATGAGCACGGTGTTTATTACAGATTATAGTAAATTCATACTTTAAGCCATGCTCTGTTTTACAGCTTATGCACATGGACGACCTTGCAAGTGAAGTTTCAGAGTAGACATGAAGACCTTGCACTTGAGAATTCAGAACACTGGGGAACAAAGATGCAATGATGTGTTGAAACCAAGCAATCCATTTAAATATCGAACAAAACAAATTCCTTTGGTTTCCTGAAAATTAGATTTCATAAACATTAGTATCAAGGTTTATTCCTGCACAAACTTTAATAAACAATCTTTCGTAGATAAATACAAAATTTTATGTAAACCAAGAAACAAATTCAACTACAGTTGTAATTTTTCTTGTACAGAAGTACTTCTAAGTACTTTTTATAACTTCACTATTGAATACAATGTAAATTTAATTTTAAGTCGTAATTTAACAAAATTGGAAGTTAAAGAAGCCACTTATTTTCAGAGGAATGAAGGTTTGCAATAGAACTAAATAAATAATTAGTATTAGTTGGAAACTACATATTCCTTGTCCATTTTATTCTCCCTTTCACCCAACTAGGATTTTCGTAAGGCAGTCTTAGAATTACTTGAAGTTCAGAAACAATCGAGATTTAGTTCTTGTAAAACAAATCTAAAGATGTGGACAACTTGGAAAGGACTTGTTACGAAGTTCAGTTTGAAATTTCGCCGATTGGAAATGCCCATTGATGAAGCTATGCACGAAAAATTTTAGACGCATTAAATAATGCTTAGCAACTTTTTTTTTGTAAATGAAAGTTGCAATACTATTACTCACTGAAAATATGCATCATGAAAGAATCTCATTGCTGTAGAAATTTAAAAGTTTCAATTTAGATTCCACAAATTGTGCAATTCTATACAAGTCATTTTGAAGTGCTGAACATTTATCTAGGTTTTTTTATACGAGATCAAGTGCGACTCATTACATGAGCGAACTTCAGATACGTAATGCAAAATAAATTCTAAAATAAGCTTTATAAAAATAAGCATTATCTTTAGAAGTTTACACTGTCAGCGAAAAGTGTGGCATTTCCCAGAAATCTTTAGGACTTAATTCTCTTTTTGTTACGAATGTAAATCTAAATTCTTAATGACCATCGACTTCAATAACTTTGAACAAGTACCCTACTGTTAATATCAGTGAAAGTTAGAGCAATATCGGCAATTAAATACTACGAGCCGAGTTTCTCAACATTCATGCACAAAGCCCATCGATTCTAAACAGGAGAGAACAATCCATAAGCCAGCATTTAAGAGGAAGAATGACGAGTAATCGCATTTTGACCGTATTTGTTTTTACGTTAGTCATCTACAGAATTTAGTTTTAAATGCAACTATACGATTACGCAAAGAGCTTTGAAAACACAAAGAAGTTGGCGTCGAGAAATGCCAATTTCATTTTCATATTTATGTAATAGAATTATTGTAGTTTTGATTTAAGAGTTAATAAAAAATTTAGTTCAAAGATTGTACAAAGATCCATTATGATGCTCCAAGCTTAGATAAACAAGATTTTATTTTTCGATCAAAATTACTCAAGGCTTTCCGTTCTTATTACCCTGTAAAGAGACTGATGGCAGCAACTTAAACTTGTTTACATGAAAACAAATAGCGTTGAAGATGCAAAACAAGATCCTAAATCTCATCAAGTTTATCATTAATTTACGAAGGTATTCAAACTTACCTACAGAAAATTGAGCCCTTGCTGCCTTACGAGTCGACATTAAAATTCTGACCAGTGGTCATGTCTTCCGTTGGGTTGCGGCATTTTGATAACGACCAAGTGTTGTCAGAATTCAAGCACCATTCTGAAAGAAGAAAATGTATGCATTATGATATTGAAAGGTGTAAAGCTTTAGCACGACAGTCAGATACGAGTTATAATAGAAAGGTTTCAATAAGATTAAAAAGAAAAAGTTCTGACGAGTCTTCTCTTCAAAATTTCGGCACAGACATGCAAGAACCAAGCCTATTGCATAGAGATTCGAAGAATAATCCAAGCGGATTCTTAAAACGCGAATCAACTTTTCCTTTTCAAAATATCCCTTCACAAAAAATTGACCAATAGGAATTTGTCTTTACGAACGTTTTCAAAATCATTACAATCAGTATGTACAGGTAACAAACATTTTTATAAATTAATTTCATCGATACGAGTTGCTATGCACATTAAGCCAATTAGCCTCTGGTTAGCCGATTTTAATAATTTAAATGCGAGGTTAATGTTGATATTTTAAATTGCCGTTCATGTTTCGTAAAATTCAATTATGATGGTCGAAGAGTAATATCCGATTTACCCAATAGCGTTTTGAATGAAGACGCTTTCAATTATAATTTCGAAACTTGAAAAATGAAAGTAAAAATTGTCTGCAACTTTAAAAATTGAAATTAAGCATTTTAAGAACAAAGGCTAATTCTCCAAGATTATGAAGAAACAAATAAGCATAGCAATGCTGGCTTAGGTAAATAAGCTTAAACAGGACGAATAGATGAAGCTCTTTCAGTATATTAACAATGATTAACTTTGAAATCAAGTATAATATTGAATACTTGACATAAGAAAATTCGTAAGTGACGAATTTAATAGCTTCCCAATTGGAATATTTACCATTATTTTAATTACTTTAATACATTAAGGAATTTAAGTTAATACTTTTCACTTAAGTGCAGATTAAAAGTAAAAAATTCAATTTGATGCACGTCTGACACGTCATTGTATGCGAAGTGGTTAAGATGTATTTAGTAGTTATAATGTAATCGCAACAGCATTTCAAATCGCCGAGCTTTAGCTTCCAGGAGAAGGCATTATTTAAGAGATTTAGTTGCCAGCTAAGTTATACGGAATTTGAGCACTTCGTTAAACATGAAATGCAACCTCACTACCTAGTATCGCTTTCTGTAGTATGCGAATTTCATGTATTCATTAATATTACATTAAAATTACGAGCATCAGCTGAATAATTTAAATTATGCATACTTTGTGGAAACCAATTTATAATTTTTCATAGAGCCTTCATTGAAATTTCTTGCTCTTCCCAATTTGGGAATCTTAGTTTGAATCTTCAAGGCATGAATGTTATCCAGTAAAAACATACGAGACGAAATTCAAATAAACTGTACCATTCAGTTTGGAAACGTTCTTTTGATTTTCTAGAATCATGGGAATTGTGCTTACTGACAAATCTACTAATCTTTGAAACTAGATAAGTTGACAAAATGTTTCACAACGACTAAATTAGATGCTTCAGTTCCTTATCACAAAGTGTGCATCTTTATTTTTTAAATTCAAATGATCAATAATCTAAGCCAAGTGAGTCGTTTTTAAGCAAATATTTATCCAAATATATACTAATACACCACTTCTACCATACAAAAATAGCCTTGTAAAAGGTTAAAGTACGCAAGTTGCATTTATCTGAAGGGTAAAATACGTTTACATTTTGAAATCCTTCAATTCCAAATCGAAAGTCGACAAATATTGGATTTAGGCAAACTGATACTAAATGACTAAATCATTGTCCATTTCAATATACGCGGCTGCTACAAATATAGTACTATGAAGTTCATTTCAGTCGCTAATGTTCTTTAATTTTGTTTTTAATTTCACAGTTAAGAATGGCAACGACTAGAGTTCGAAATTTATGCCATTGCATGCGTGTTTAATGGAGATGGCATTCATGGAATAAAATTTACCATAGAACTTCCAAAAATGAATTGGATTGAAGTGTTTTATTAAAATTAAAGTTTAATATATTTGAAAAAATAAAGATTAAATTAAAGATTATTAAAGATTAATTACGATTTTTATAGCTAAGAAAAGCAAATCAGCAAAATTATGGTAAAAGTTTAAAAATATACCAAGATATATTTCAAGAATTGATTGTTGTGCCTTATCAGAAAATATTCATTTATCAAAACTTTAAGCTATGCTCCATCAAAAAGATTTTATTTAAGTCCAGCGACGCTGCATCGTAAAATACAGACGCTTGCGTTTATTTGACGATTTATCAATTCAGCATTTGTACTTGCTACATCAAAATTCTAATCTACATTTTTAAAATCAAAGATCTTATGTCTAGAACTAGTTGCCTTCTCTTTATTCCTAGCTAAACATTACAAGTTCAAAAATAGAATATTGTTTTTATCACCAGTTTGAAAACCCTCTTGGAATAAAGCAGTTTATGTATTAGTTTCTGCGAATAGTAGAGAATTTTCTGCTAGACAATCTTTGAAATGTTTCACAAGAAAGCAAAAGTGTTTGAAAGCTTCCGATGTCATTACATATATTAAGGAAAAGAATTTTTGGACAAATTTAGAACTCTTTTGGTAACAATATTTAGGGTTTGAGCAAAATGAGAAGTTTAAGAATTTTTTTAAATGGCATAGTTTCTCTTTAATCGAAGTTAATCTCCCTATAGTAAAATTAAAAAAACGAGCCTTATTTAATATTAAACTTGTAGATTTAAATTGTCAACTCATGAATTCACGATTTTCAGTTTAGAGGATTAAAATGTTCTAAATTGGGTTTTACGATTGAATCAAAGTATAACTAGTATACCAGAGAAAATTTAAGTATTATAACAAAGCATTAAGATGATCCTTCAATGTAAAAACATTTCCTTAAAATGGATAATTTATACAACAGACATTTATGATTTTTATTGTGACTTGATTTCAAGATGAAAAATGGCCCACTTTGTCAGATTATACATTATAGAAAAGATTACGTTATGCATTAGAAACAGTTTTGCAATCGAGAATTCATATTAGCACAACTCAAATTTGGAATTTTCGTTAATCTATCAAGTATGTGATTCAATATTTACTTGCGGACCGAGAAATTTTACAAAAACAGCAAGATCAACGATTTCAACCAGTTTTGTTTATTAAACCCCAGTTATTTCCCCACAAATTCTCCAGAGTAGAATTAAAATTAAAAATGCGTCAACTAAATTGGCATGAATCCGACTAGGAAGCGCAATATTTTGGTGACCATTATCTATCGTAGCTGTCCAAACTTTCGAAAACCTTAATTCACTTAAGAATAAGAAAGCAAGAATTAATGTAAAAAGCTTACCTTGAAAAATCATGGATCACTCTAGTGGGGTTTGAAAGGAAGTCAACTCAACGTTTCTGTTTCCATCTTAAACGGTCGATTTCAGTTAAAGATTGCTGTAACAGCAGATGTTGCTCTGGAGAGCTTGCTTAGAAGAGACTTGTAGCGAGTTATTTCATTAACCTACGAAGAATTTAAATAGATTTAAGACTCATTCCAAGTCAGTTAAATGTAAACACAGCATTAGAATACACCAAGTTAACTTTGTTTCGTTGCTTAAAAAGATGTACAAGTTATTTCACTTAATAGAGTCGCTTAGGTTTTGAACCCGCTGTTTTCCCATTAAGGAATTTTCCTGATCTTAAGTTTTAAATATTGCATTTTTAACGAGTTTATCTCTCGTAGTTTCACATTATATTCTATTTATATCGTAAGTGATGAAATTTATGGATTATAATCATTCACGAGAAAAATTTCGGGAGCATGAAAAGTTATTCACCGATTATAAGTGGATTGTATTATCCAGATTTAATTACGTTGACTTCCAATAAAAAAATTTAAGAAATGGTAGATTATTAAATGCTTCAAAGGGACGAATTCGTCTTAAATGCTTCTCATAACGAACGGATCGAGTGTTAAGATAGCTGTCAAAAGGCAGAAATAAACAGCATGCAATACAACACTTGTTCCTCATTACCATCTAAATATTTAAACCGATTTAACTAAACTACACTATACGAGTATAAAAAAAAGTAACCAAGCTTATTGATGCCGAGTTTTCCCATTCATAATAATTTAGCAGGATCATATTTTATGCAATGCGACCGCCTAAGTTCAGGGCCATATTTCTGAGAGCCATTTTTAATTTAAAAAAAGCGAAACATAATTTAATAGTACATGAAACTACTCTGAAAACGAATTTCTGTTCAAATCCTTTAAAAGTTTGAAACCAATTTTAAGATTTAACCAAAACAGCCAAAACTACAAAAAAATTATAAGGGATAATATTTTACTGACTACATATATGGCAGTTATGTTCAGAATGAACTAAAGTATGGGAGGGCGAAAATTCTATCTAAGTTGATGTTACAATATAGATGCGAAAGAATTTTCGCTTCTTAATAAAAAATGTTGTAAAGAAAGGTTCATTTAATTTTGTTTATGAAAATAGTATAGGGAAGTTTCCAAGGAATATTTTGTAAAACCTTTCAATTAGCGTTACATATAACGATCGAAAATTTACCAAAAAAGTCGAAGAAAACTTAATTTGTTGTTGAAACGTCTCTTTAGAAAACTATATATACATATAAATAGAATTTCATTACGACTTCCCGCCGTAATCAGATACATTTAAATAAGTAGCATTTTTTCAAGATTAGCAATATAGTGACTTAAGCTATATAAAAAAATCGGTTCGGAAAAATAGGTTTGTTAAAAGCTTTGGTTCTATGTTGTCAGAAAATGCCATTTTACCACCTTAATTTGGTCCTAGTATTATACCATCCACTATTCCGAGAGAATAGAGCCCTTTTTTACAATCAGTTCCCGACTTTTGTATGAAGCCTAATATATTTGACACGCAACATAGTCGTTTATTTCAGACACTGGTTGCTGGACGATGTCGTAGATTGCACATTTTTATCAAAAATTAAAAAGCATTTCCGTATTTATTGAACCAATTAAGATTTGTTGAATCATTTCATTTAAAGCCTAAACCATACATTTATCTTATTGCATATTTGACCGTTGCATTGTACCATTTAAAATGTTAACTTCCATTTAAAAAGCATTTGGAATCCTTTGCATGCAAGTATCAAAGTTTTGCCGATGGAAATTTATTTTCAGTTGCATTAAAACAAAACAATCGCACTGAATATATCTAGTTTTTTATATTTTAATAAAGTTTTAGAACTAAGCACAAATATCATTTCATAACTAATGAAGCGACATATAATTTTAAAGTATATTCAAAACAAAAATTCGAGGTATTAACAGGAATTAATGCGAAGTCGCATTGACGTCACTCCAAGCTTTAGTGGTAAATATTCATTAAAAGTGTCAAATATTCATATTAAGTGGTAAATATTCATCATTCGGTAAGAATAACGTGTAATATTTTATTGATTATTCCCATTTAAAACCATTTAGTTTCTTTAAAAATTTATTCCCGTTATCCTGAAGCTTGTCTCAAATTTCATACGTTCGCCACAAAATTAAATACAACTTTAATAAGTTTAATCTAGAACTTAAGATTCCTTTGGTTGCCAGTAATACATTTTCTACATAGAAAATTTCAAGTAATCGTCCATTTGGCTCTTAAGATATACATTATAAAATATGAAAATTGTTCAAATAAAAATCATTACTTACGAATGAAAAGAAAAACCAATTCAACTAAGCAGGACTTGCTATATTATATATCATTTACATTACTCATCATAACAAGCAACTTTGAACTATCTTTTGACCCTCTCCAACATTTGGAACTAGACGAATGCATAAAGCAACAGTAGGCAAAGATAAATCCGTTATAAAATATTTTGAATATGAGCCGACCAATCAAAATGGTCCTAATAGATTTTTTTTTTCCGTTTCAGTTCGATCTTTTTAATTTATTTGCATAAAATATTTTTTACAGTTCATTTGGGGACTACGTTTGCAGGCTGATAGCTTTCTAATTTAGAGATCCAATTTTTTTCATAATCTACTGCGTATGTGGGGCATGGAACAGCTTTAATGTAGCTTCATTCTGAACTTAATTTGATAATTTTGCTTCACTTTTTGTTTAAAGCATTAACAATACAAAAAACACTGTGCAAAAGAACACATTATTTTGCATCTTGTTTCTTAACTGACTCAAAGTATAAAATAATATAAAATAAGTCGTAAACAACCCAATCGTATTTCATTAAAAATATCGGAGGACAATGCTATTATTGATGCCTCATTTAAGAACAGGCTAGAGGAACAATAAAAGAATTCAGTTCCTATACATCTTTAGTAAATGCAGAGCAATTACGTAAACAGCAATTAATAAAGGTGATATCTTCCTTATGACAGCTGGAAATTTTCATTAATCTAATCCATTAGCGCAATCGACAATGATGATGTCATATCCGCGTTATCGCGGAAAGGGTGAGGGCAGTAGCTTCTGAAGGTAAATTCCTTGATCACCCAGAATTTAGACGTCTAGCTCGTATGAAAATGATACATACGCATTCACTTGCTCAACTCCTTTTTTAAAGGGAGGCACATTCACATATCTCATAGATAGAACACAGAGGAAGAACACCCATTCCCGAACTAGGACTCGAATCCGGGACGCCTAGATCACGGGGTAGACTCGCTACCTTTAGACCACAACGCTGGCATTAGCGCGATTAGTAACTTTCATTTACACTTTATTAATTGTTTATTTTAATCGCTTTTTTATTTTGTTCAAACTCCTTTTCTTGTAAATATCTGGAATGACGATGATTCGTAAATTATATTTAGATAATAAACGCTCCAAAGTATTTGAAAATTTATTTAATATCTTAGATGTAATTTCTAATCTCTCTGATATTGTTAAACAAAGTTCGCTGATTCGATATCCAGTTTGAGTCACTGGACTTTTGAGTTGCCTTGAATTTACAGCCTCCGTATTTCATGATTATTAGTGTAAGATCTTCTGAATGTTGGCATAAGGTTCCAGAGTTGGGGAATGAGGTTCTAGACTCAATATCACTAAAGATCCATCGTGGATGAGGACCTGCCAATTCTGGTGTAGTGAGCCAAGTGTTTTTCCACTGGCATAGCGAGAAAACTCAGAAAAGGGATTCCATGTCAGATATCACATCCATTAGGTGATCAGTGCACAATATTAAGAGATTTAAAAGTTCCTTTCAAAAATAGACCTAGTGAAGGCTACAAATTGGGTGTTAATGTAACTAGTCTAAATTAAAACTCCTCTGAATGTCGAAGAGTTTTGGTTTTCTTATTAAAATGGGATTCAAACCGTAATTTATAGAAACTGCTCGGTGCAATTCTAGTGAAACAAACCGTGTTTTAGACAATAGTAATTATCCTAGCTAATAGAGGCCCGAATCAATGAATGTTTGTAAAGTGCTGGTTAAGCTTAACTTTTAAATTGACTTAACGAATTTTGGTGACGTTTACATGTTTTTCAAATTTCTATATGACTTGGGAAAAAATAGTCCAGCCTGATTTAAAGTGATTAAATGAATCTATACATTTTGCTTGCACCTACACACATGTATCCATTCACAAAATTGTGAGAAAGTGAGACGGAAAATTCCCAGTCTGATTCATTTATCAACTGTTTATTTTGATTGTCGTAATATTTTGGCCCAAGAATTCTTACCAACCAGTTAGAAATTCAGTAAAGATTATCATCTGTGTATAGCTTGCAATTTGGAAAAAGATATAATCTAACATGATCTGAAATGTGTCAAGATAGTTCATGAGTTTTCATCATGATAATACTCCTTTTTAGAGCAAATTCATTATTTATGAATTTTTAACTAACGTTCAACAAATACAGATTTACAACCTCTGCATTCAAATAATACCGAGTGATTTCTTAAAGTTAATTTTTCTATGGTTGGAATCACCTCTTTATAATTACTGTTTTTAATCTATTGATTTAATAAAGAAAAAGTATATTCGATCTCTAAAGGTATTTTGATAAAAACAACTTCCGGATAAAAACGCTTTAATGATTTAAAACGTTTTGGCACATGCACATTGCATTCAGATGAGAATAATTATAAAGAAACGAAACTTTTGACAATAAATTTATCTTTTGCTTAATATTGCAATTTTGGATCTTTTTTATTAACAGTCGAATGCCATGTTTTAATTACAATATATAATTTATTGTAATTAAAGGTTACATTTTGTCTTAGCGAAACAAACGCATTCTTGTTCAACACTCACCATTTATTGAAATTCGCTAATTCCGATATTTGTAAGTGAAAATTGATTATATTTAGTAGATATTTTGGACATATATTAAAAGATTATGAGAATGCCTCCATTTCCCGGTTAATACTGATATTTGTCAGAAATCGGTCTTTCAATGTAACATATATAAATTAAGAAAATATAAATAATCAATTATTAAATCATAAATTTTTTCAAATTATTTTCTGTGAAACCTAGAATAATAATTTCAGTATCTGATAATCTAATATACAAAAAAGAATTTTTGTTTATTTGTATTTTATGCACTGCCGTACCGATAAAATTTTGCTTCGAACTTATTGCTTAGAACCTAGAAAATCCAAGTTTTTCACATGGCCAGTTATATGTTAGATGCTCATGAGTTGGACAACCAAAAATTTATTCTTTTTGCTGACGACAGAAAATTATTAATTATTGTCTGTCTTAAAGTATACTCGTAAAATAAACAAAGTAAAAGAAATATTAAAATAAATATTATTTATACTTCTTCTTTATATATCATTCATTATCGACAAGAAAATAAATATTCTCTCGATCTGTCTTAATTAGATATTTTAGATTTTAAACTGTATTTCCAAAATTATTTCTTCTGCGGCAGCAACGCGTCGAGTATCAGCTAGTGATAAATAAAAAAATACCATAATTAATCGTACAACGAAGTTTGTATGAAAATTATAATTAAAATAATAGCCAATGTATAAGCAAATATTTAAAAAAATATCAAACAAAATTATACGTAGATTAAAATTAGAATTTTATTCTCATTTGTCTAATATTGAAGTTGACAAAATTATGAAGAGCACTAGACAAGCCTTTTAAAGAGAGTGTGCAAAAATTAATGGAATTTACAAGTACAATTTAAAGCAGTATCTGTAAAAAAGTGATTAATGCTTTGTTTTGTACTAAAATGTGTTTCTATCCATAAAATATAATATCTACTGCAAGAACTAAAAACAGTTAAAACCAAATGTTTCTTCAAAAAAAAGTATCGATGGTAAAAATACATCTCATTCTACATTGATATCCATAGAGATTATCTTAGGGTATTCTTTGATAAAGTCTTAATTGTTTAGTTTTTTTATCTGACAAAGTGATTTTTTACGTTTGAACCGATAAGCACGTGGAATTTTTCCCTTTTATCAATGGTTTAAAAATGTTTAAAAACTTAAAATAAAAAATTAAAAACGTTATTCAGAAGTACTGTTTTAACAGAATACTGAAAGTTGTAAAACATTTTTATGATTAACTAAATCTGTGAAAGTTTAAGTTATGATTTATTTTGATTAAGTTATGATTTATTTGAAGATCAAGAATCATCCATTGATTTGAGATAAAAGCATTGTTTATTATTAAGTTAAAATCTAGACAATGCACCATGCAATAGATAGCAAGTATTTCTATTTCATTCCAGCTCATTCTGTGAGAGATCGAAATGTCCAAAAAAGTGTAAGGGAGGAAATAATTTCGTTTTGATGTAAATCGGATTCACAATGACCATCATTCTGAAATTCTTTGTATTTGTGAAAGTTTTGATACTTTGTCTTGATTTATACAATTGTCAAGGTAAGAATATGTTTTTCACTTCCTACTGCAATCTCCCTAAGTTATTTATGTATATTGTTCGAATTTCCAATTGTTAATAAAATGCGTTAATCATCCACTTAAGCTCAAATACATTTTTTAAAACTTGTAGGGGATGACGCTTGATGTTAATATAGTTTTTTCAAATATTAATTAAATTGAATTAATTTTTAATAATTTTAATGGAATTTTAGCAGTTTGTAATTATAGGATGCCAGAATTTCAGTATTTTTGTCGTGAAAAATGCGAGATCTTGCCAAAATCCTTCATTTTTTGATACTCAATAAAAAAATGTTTGGTAATTATTTAATAAAAAGTAACTAACATAACATTTTTCGTTGTTAATCTTAGTAGAAATTGAATTTTAGTGTTTTTATATTACTTGTGTATATAAACATTTAAAATATTTATGCATTTACTTTGTGCAACTGTGTTAAAAAGAAATGTTTATCTATAAATTTCTATATCTATAAATTGTTCTTTCTAAAACAATATTTCTGCATTTTGAAATAATATCACTAATTTATTTATTATTTTATTTAGGCACAACTATAGCTAAATGATTACATATCGCAAGCGCAGCTGATTCTAGCTGATTATTTATATTAATATAATTTTCTGTATATTTAATTTTTTTTAAATTTATCTTGACATTTCTAAGTATACAAACTTTACTTTACATTCAAAACACATTATTCCGATAGTTTTTGTAATTATTTACCCCATTAACAAATTCTAACATGCAAGTAATTAAGATAAAAATAAAGATATTTTTTTTAAATTTAAGAGATAGAAATCTTGAAATCATCAGATCCATCTTTGAATTAGTAGAATTTAAAATTCGGTCACTTCAATTTTTACTTGAAATTATGTTTATATGAAATTATATTATTATGAAATTATACCCTTTGATTTTCTTCTCTGAGTTTAGTTTATATTAATGTTCCTTTTTGAACTATATGAATGAATCATAACTCATAATTTTGAATCGCTAAACGACGACGTTTGAACCGGCATCCCTTGCCTCAACTTCTAATGTATACTAACAGAAAAAGTTTGACTCTTGATTGACTTAACCCTTTGCACTCGAGGGCTCCGGAGCGGAGCCATTTAAAATTGGTCTTCGAACTCGAGGGCTCCGCTACGGAGACAATGCAAATAATTTTCAGTTTTTAAAGCTGACGGCGTGTTTATTTAAAAACTGAAAATTATTTACATTGTTTCCGTAGCGAAGCCCTCGAGTTCAAAGACCAATTTTAAATGGCTCCGCTCCGGAGCCCTCGAGTGCAAAGGGTTCACATGCAAGCGACTGCTATAAAAAATAGATATTTCATGGAATCGGAACTAAGAGTGGAATCGAAGATGTGCCACTAGGTCAATCAATAATATGAGCCACATTGAGAAATAGAAACTTAAATCATATTATGGTAAATCATTTTTCCATAATTTTTTAATTTCTTATTTTATGTTAAATATTATAAATTATGCTACGGTAAAGTGTTTTAAATAATTTTCTTCAATGGAGTAAATAAAAATATACGTAAATATAAGTAACGGAATTGGACAGCATTTGATCATTCTCGTTTGTAACAATTACTGATTACAATTTTGTCCATTGAGATTCTTTGTCTCATAATTTCAATTTAAAGCAGCTAAGATAAATTTAAAATAAAAATTTATTTCTGAAAAGTACATATAAAAATATTTCATAGAATATTTACATTAATCTGGTAAATTTCAGCGTTTCTGGGCTATGTACTGACACTGTGTACTAATGATAAAGATAAATGTGCATATGACTGATAGTGCTCTGCAGGTCAAACTGTTGACCTAGAGCTATTAAACTTGGCACATATATACTTTGGTGAACGGGAATGTATACCATGGAACGATGTTCTTCAAATTTTAATTAATTAAAATTTAAGGAAACTTTTGACTTTTATTCATGATACCTTTCAAAAATGTCACAGCATAAAAATGAGTTGTGTATCATTTTACCAATTCACCGGAATCAATAGTTACTTAAATTTTTAAACAAATATTTCATGTAATTTGATCTAATTAATGAAAAATTATGAAAAATTTTTATTCTTATTAGAACCTTTACACGAATATATTTGATGAATAATGCATTTCCTTTCAAAATTAAGCTTTGATTCGAAATGAAATAGACTAGACTTCAAAAATACAAAAATATTTCGTTGAAATCAAACATGCTTTAAAATATATGAGTGTTATGTTTATATTTACAGAATAAGAATTCATAAAAATAGTTTATATTACATTTTTTAAAATTATGCTGTAATTAAAAAAGTTATTGTAAAAATATTTCTATTATTTATTTTTAAAAATTCAGTATTCAGTGTTAATTTATAAGGTTTTAAGTTGTTTAAATACTCTAAATATTTTTTTTTATTCAATAGAGGTATATCTGAAAATTTTATACCATTCTTTGATCTTATACATCATTCGTAATAAAACACTCTTATCACATCAACTTAAAAAACATTTCTATGTTTAGCGACCAAATCTGAATGCGTTATGAAACTTCATAATTATCAAAATTTTAGGACAGTCAACATTTTCAATATTTTTGATCCATCAGTCTGGGAACAATTTCGTGCTCTGACAGAATTTTTTTTCTCTCTGTGGACAATATATTGATATAAAATCGAGCACTTTGTTAAATCAATAATATCGATATTTTCCTAACTGGTAACTTTAGTTTTTGTCGTAAAAGAGAGGAATATTTTCTTAATATTTCCAGAATATTTTTAGATCGATTCATAGGACAGAAGGTTTGTATAAAAATATGAAATTCTGTATTAAGATCATTTCTAGACTCACATCCCATAAAATATTATTTACTTCATTTATCCATTTTTATGATTAGAAATATACATACTTATTAATAACAGTTAGAAGCAGCCGTTGACTTCTGAATAGAATGGATATTCTGTGTGTTGCCTTTAACAACAGAGAATTATAGTATTAATAATATAAATATTTTTAAATAATCGTATAAAAATTTGCTTACATTTAGTTTTCAAAGAAAAAAGCTTTATTTTTATTTTTATTTCATATAGACAAGTATCAAAAATTTTCTTTTAGTTTATATCGAAAGTTAAATCTTAACACTAGCTTTTTTTTAGCGTGATGCCAACATGGTGGTAAAATCTAACTTTTTCCATAGAAGCCTGATGTACTCTTGCAGGTTAAGTTTTACTTTGTGGAAAATATGGTGTTGGATAGTTTGTTAAAAATATTTTTAAAAAATTGATTTCAAATTCTAAAAAAATAGGGCAAAATAATAGATGAAATTAAAAAGTTAAATAATTTAAGAAGATATAAAAGTTATTTTTATGCAGTATTATTTTAGAAAGTAATTACTGAGAAATGCTTAAGTTTTACTTAGTTTTTAATTTAATAAAATTTTAATGAAAAATTTGAAAAATCACACTCGAAAACACTTATACTCACACGCACGGGTGCATGCATACAGTCACGTGGGCATGCATACACACACAGGCATGCGCGCATACCTACATCTACAGCAATGTTATAATAGAGATTCATTGGCCACGGTGGCCTGGTGGTAAGGTCTTGGGTTCGGAATCAAAGGGTTTCAGGTTCAAGACTCGATTCCACCTAAAAACCGTCGTGTGAGAGGCTCTTCTGCACACTAAATCTGTCCGGGCCAACCCCCCCCCCCCCCTGCTGGTGTGGTGTTGTGTGGAGAGGGGGAGTGCATGTTCAGGTGTCTTCCTCGTCATGTGACCGTGGTTCAAAATGACGAGGTCCGTCCCAAAATAGCCCTAGTGTTGCTTTACAATGGGACGTTAATATAACTAAACTAAACTAAAAACTAAACAGAGATTCATTAACTGTAAATAACATTTTATTCGCAGGTATACTGTCCCTTTTGTGACTAATCCTCTTGATATAATATTACTAGCCAGGCTGATGACCTGCCCTCCCCACAAAACGAATTGTGGGCAGCCTAAAAATTGCCAGTCGCAGGTGCCCCTTCTGGTAGAATACAGACCGCGCTTGATATTGGTTAAAACTAAAGTAGGAATCCGAAAAAAACCAGCTATTCACTTGCTGCATTACTTGTAAAGTTCTATTGTAAATATCGTGTGTGCAAATAAATGAATAACGGCTTTATTCCTTCCAAAAATATTTGAGGAGCGTACATCATTACATTTCAGTAAACAACAATTCAATCGTCGGTAGTCATAGAACGCTCGCACTTTTCAGAAATTATAATCAAAGGCTCACATGTTACGTTTGATAAAGATAAATATCAACAAATTGACTTTTTATAGTTGCACGTTATCTGATTTACTGGAATTTGACCTCTTTATCTATTGTTTTGATTAAAATACTTCCACACTAAATTTTACAGTTAATCAATTTGTCGTTAATTTTTTAACTGACTTTAACGGTAATTTTTAGAAGTACTTTTTATCTTCTTATTACCGATGCCATTTTATATTCCTATTACTGGGTTCTTCTGGTGGTTTTGTACATATTCTTGTAGAAAACAACCAGAATTTAATTACGGCTGCTGTTTTCATAAGAGAAATGTTTTGCGTTTTTTAACATTTGTTCAGCTGTTTATTTCCTTTTTGGTCAATTTTCATAATTTTATTTAAAATCTTGCTTTATAGAAATAGTTAATCTCATCACACGAGTTGTTTTTTAGTTAATAATTAAGATTCTTAAGAAATTTTTTATCTGCTCCTTTGGGTTTTACCAATCATTTAACATTAATTTATTAGCTTAGAGGGACGGCAAACAAATAAAATATAATAATAATAATTTTGTATGTGCTTATGATACACAATTACAGAAAAGAAATACTTTCATTTTCTTATATATGAAGTGTGAAAATGACGATGTATTGTAATTGTCAAAAAAATTCGTATTTTGATGATTCGAAATTTCGAGATTTTAGAAAGATGATGAGAGAAAATATTGCAATTGTTGAAATCCAGATTTTGAAAAATCTCCACTTTTAGACCTCCCTAAGTTCGAAAGCCATAATTTTTGGAAAATGTCCTTTAGTTTGTCTGTCTGTGACAAACATAATTCAAAAACGCTTTAAGCTCGATTGATGAAATTTGATTTGCAGCATTTACGTGAAATTTGTAGATTTTTATCAGATTTTGTGTAAAATTCGTTCAGAGAAAGTTTGTTCGGCTTTCTAATATACACTACTGGTCAAAAGTATTGCAAGATTGAGAAATTTCACGTTTATCCAAGAGCCCCCCCCCCCCCATGAAATAAAGTAATATTTTTTTTCATTTAAAGTGATAGTTTTTCTTATGTCAGCATGTTAAAGTAATCTAAAGGCAAAATATAATTAATTTACCGAACAAAAAGGTATTTAACACCAAAATAAATAAAATATAAACAAAATGTACAAATTATTCGTATCGGAATCTAGTTTGGTTCATCGAAATGAAATTAAGAAAAAATTTGAAGTTCTTTTGATCAGAAAAGATATTAAAAGAACTCAAGTTAACTGAAAAGCATTTAATATTCAATTGGGTCGCCTCTGGCTTCGATACAGCAGCAACTCGGTTTGGCATGGGTAATCTTTCAGCATTCCATGGTACTAAGCAGTAATTATTTTTTTCAGACATTCTCGTTTTGTTATGAGATAATTCCTAGTTATTTTCTTTCACATTATACACCATAAATTCTCAAAGGGTTTTAAATCTAGTAAGATTCCTGACTATTTGAGGACATTAATATCATGTTTTGCAAACTCAGCCAAAGACTGAAATAACGAATGTTTCGATATAGATGTCAGAATTGAACTGAAATAATATTTAAAATTAATGGTAAAGTTTCTCTTAATTTTCTCAATGTGTGGCTGGGTGCTAGACCTTGCTGAAAAAATATTTTCTGCCTCGGGAACATATTATTGTGCACTAAGAAGCCATTGCTCCTTCAGCACATCAAGAAACTTGTCACCATTCATGGTATCCTGTCCAAAAAGGAGTCGCCCCGTTGACTGATATGCACCCCCACTACCACCACTACGCTATCTGGGCGTTTTGATGTACGAATCAGGCATTCTGGCCTCATGATCTCCTTTACTTTAAGCCAAACTTGGCCAGGTTTGTCAGACATTAAAGAAAAACGAATTTCGTCGCTGAATATAACTTGTCTCCATTCCGAAATACTCCAATTTTTGTGCCTTTTGGCATTCTCCAATACTTTTTTCTATATTGCTTTCGTCATTACTGGGGTTTTTCTATCTTCTTGTACTTTGTAACCAGCTTCACATAGCCTCTTGCGAACAGTCCTGAGACTTGCAATGGCTCATTGAATTCTCTTGCAAGTGTAGAAGAATTTATAAATCTATTTTTAAGGCTTAATAATGTCAATGTAGCATCAACACATTTAGAAGATAATTTCGCAAGACCAATTCTAGATTCTTTAACTACGGCTCCTTCAGTTTTGAACTTCTGATGATGCAATAAGCAATCCTATCATTTGAAATGTTTTCTTGGTGGATTAAAATAACAGCCTGACGCTTCTCACGAGCTAATACAAAACTGTCAATTACTTGTCAATCTCAAGAATAAACTGTCAGTTTAAGTTGAAAAGCAATGCACAGCGAAAACACTTCGACAGTGTAACAAAGAAATGAAATTCTTTAAAACCGGAGCGGTTTTGTAATAACGGTTTTATAACGTGATGACACAATCGTTGCAGACGTTTACTTCACAATGGATGAAAAAATAGTTTGGAACTTCTTTGCCACATTTATAGTTGAAAATATAACTTTATATGAAAAAAATGGGGGGGGGTATTAAAGAAAAAAAGGAAATTTCACCAACTTGCAATATTTTTGACTAGTAGCATAAGTCAACAATATAACTACAAAATGGAAAGAGCTTGACAGATAAAATTTGATGCACAGAATCAGCATCTATACTCCATATACCTGTCAAAATTTGAGTCAAATCCAATATGGGGTTATTCCTTTGTAGGCCTTTACTTTCAGACAAAAGTAAACATGATACCTCAAGAAAACAATGGATAAATATACCAGATTTGATATGGGTTTCTCAAATGCAGTTTTGTGTCAAATTTTTGTCAGTTGGGAAAAATGGGTCTGAACGACAAATTCTTTTTATTGATTCTATAAATCGATATATGGAGATTTATCGTAAAAAAAATAATCAAAGTGTACCATTGAAAATGCTAAATTCATACCTGAAAATATTTCTTAACTATTGTACACTAGCCGCCTTTGGCGACCAGCTGGTTTGCCATGAGTAATGCGTTCTAAAATTTTCAATTAAATCACATATTCATTAGCCTGGAAGTAATTCCGGCATCTATTGGCCTGAAACTAATATTTTCTTTAAGATGATGGACGGAAAGTTCTAAAAGAATTACTTTTCCTAATAATATTCTTTAATTTTATAAATCAGTCAGCTTTAATTATTGATTTAGAAGACTGATTGATGTAGCAACTTTTATTTAAAATATTAATAAATATATTTTGCAAAATATGGCTCACAGAGTAAAGTATGAAGAAATCTAAAACTCATAATTCATCAATGCATTATTGGATTCAAGCCACATAAAATGCAATTATTTACTTTATTTAGACTAAGCTAACAGTACTAAACAATATGTATGCCTATTACTAATATTTTACAAAGTGGCCATTGGGCCGGAATTTGAATGAATATCCTGTATAAATTCAATCAGCTTTATCGTAAATAAAGAAGATTTATTAAATTAATGATATAGATATTGCAAACGATCATAGAGTCCTTTGCCTTGCATTTTTTAAAGAACATATCACATTTTATATTTCTTTTATTTTATCCAATCACGTGCTAAAAGTTGCATTTCTTTAGATTTTTTTGCGATGATAGTTTTTTTTTTATTTGAACTTCCGTCATTGTTTTCTTTTATTTTATCCAGCCAAGTGCTAAAAAAACATGGTTAAAATATTTCTTTAAAAATTCATTAAAAATATAAACTTAAGTTATAGATTAAAACTCTGATACCATTATTAAGCTAATGTTTTAATCTTTAAATTGATGTAAAAATCATGTTTGTGCGATAATATTTTCGGAAGTTATAGCTGAAAAACATCAAAATTTCGCTTAAATTTTAATTAGTTCAAATTCTAATTAAAACTTCGAAAGAAGGGCTCCGAGGTGGACATTCCTGACCTACAAGGTATACATGTACCAAATTTGGTAGATGTAGGTCCAACGGTCTGACCTGTAAAGCGCCAACACACACACGCATTGAGCTTTATAATAAGTATAGATAACTTCATGGGTGTCGTTTTCTGGGATAGCCATACTAATAAGAGAGTAAACAAGAAAATCTTGGAGTGGATGCGTCTTCCAATGTTAAAAATATGCATATTATTGCTCTTATGTATATACTTTCTCTTCAAACTCTGAAGCTTTTATTTCTGTTGAGAAGATGAAATTCCGAAACCGGCGTTCCCTCCTGTGTTTCAAGTGGAAGTCCAAGGAATTTTTAAAAATGAAAAAGAGGAGATGGAAGGGACTTTGTTCTATGATAGCTTAAACAACAGAGGAGCTCTGCGCTTCACCTTTCAGGGTGATACTACACATTCCATCTACAGATTTGACGATGATGAAATGCTGTATATTAGTGGTGAGAATTTTTTTATTTATAAATATCCCATTTGATCCTATTTGTATTTTTAATGAGTACATGAAAATTTCTGAAATAGATTATTCGTGGCTAACTTAAAGGTTAATAAGGAATAGAATAATTAAAGGTTAATACCATAGAATTAAGTCTGTGCGAGAATTAAAAGTCTGTTTAAATATTATTTATTAATACAGTGTTTTTCTTCAAAAATTATCACCGAGAAGTAGCACAAGAAGTAATTCAAAATTTTTAAGTAGGTACTATCTTTTCAATTTAGATTAAATGAATTATCATTTATTGCAAATATGTTCTAGAAGAAAAAAAACTGTCTCACATTAAATTATGTTTACATTTTGGCGAATGTACTTTGGCAAGGCATGGTGCTCAGAAAGATGAGCAACTATTATATCTTTAACTTCGCAATGAGGCGAGTTTGCTCAGTCACTAAATGTAAACAATTCTATCCATCTGTCTCCTATTTTATTAAGTAAATGCATCTTCAAAAGTATGGGAGACTTTCAAATTCGAGAACGAACAGTAGGTACATTTAGTTTTCAAACGGAAAAATGTACTATGCTATAAATTGTTAAAATGAAGTATCAGAAATAATCGAAAAAACGCAATTCCAAACAATCAAATTTTTATCTTTTTACTTGTGATTTTTTTAAAACTATATTTCGATTATATCTTCCGCACCGTGAATGTGCTATCGTATTGTTTTAACAAAGAATTATTAAACTCTTGAAGTGTTTATGAATTTATAGAGTTATAGAGTCATAATGCTCATAGTTTATTTACTATTTCAATTTCAATTTAAAACCCAAAAAACATGAATTTAGGACATGAATTTCCTCTAACATCTGCACAACTGTTCATTTAACATTTGCTAACTTTTCGTAGCTTTGAGAAATTTTACTTAGTAAATCAGCACTAAGCAGACTTTTAATCTAATTTTGTTCATCCAATTTCATTATAATAAATTTAAGTGATACTAAATATTACAGAAGCTTTAGTTCTTTTTTTGAATTTTAATTATTTTTCATGATATTATGAATGTTAAATAGCTCAGATTAGAGTTAATTTTTAAATGAAGGATGAATATTTTAAATTTTTTTTGAAGAGTGGGTATAAAAAGAATAATTACTTATTTGAAAGCTTTAATCTAAAACTTTTAATCAATCCTTTGACCTCTTCAAGGTTATTGCCAAATTATTCTATCGAACTTAAAAGAAAATCACTGCATAAAAAATTACAAGAATATTTTTTAAACGAAAAGTAGATACATTAATTAATGGATTCATGGAGACTGTTGGTAACAAAAGAAATGAGCTTTTTTTTTTCTATGACATTGCATTAAAATGTTCTCTAAACGCATTTTCTTAAAAAATATATAACGTTCTTTTATTTTTGGAAAATGTTTGATTTGTTAAATTCATGTCTCACCTACAGGAAATGAATGTACTGTTTCGAAAATTAATGCTGATTCTGCAGGAGCATTTTTTCCGTTCTATGTGGATCGGAGCGGAAGCAAAACTTTAGCAAAGCCAGAAGAAGTTTTATATTTTACTAATTCGGTAAGAAATTACAAAATTCCTACAAACTTTACACCTAAACGTAAATATATTTTTACTAAGAATACATTATACATTTACTAAGAATAAATGCATACGTACTAAGAATACATTTTTGTCTAAATAACTAAAAAAAATTAGAATTTTATGCAAAAATATCTTTTTATATTCTTATTTTTTAAACATATTTTAATCTTTCTTAACCAGTAATTATTTTTTCCATTCACTTTGCTAATTGGATTATATTTATGTTAAATAATTTTTATTAGAAGAAGTGTTATTCATTTTGGTGATCTAGAGAAAAGGAATTCACTAAATATTTTTTTAGTTACAGCAGGAGACATCTAAGCAATCTGGGTATTTGTTAAAAATGTTCTTATATATAAAGTATTACTTATGTCATTGCTTTTTATTTTGATTCAATTTTATTGAAAAAACATTCTATTTCATTCAATGTAAATTACGTTTTCTTATAATAAAAAAGAAAATCATGTGGGTGTGTGCGCATATTGGCGTTTTACAGGCCAGATTGTTTTACCAAACTTGGCCTAGATATATATCGGAAAGTATAACTTTAAATACAGTTTCTAAGTTATAAATTTTAATTCAATTATATTTCATTGTTTCTGTTCATTTTCCATTTATATACGTATAACGAAATTTTTATTATAAAAAATTCTGATATGCTTGGCAATTAAACTTCTATTTTTTAGACATTCGACCGAGAAGAAGAATCTTTTCTCCCATGTTACATATATAAAGCGAAATTAAATTTCCCACCATATGATCAATCTAACTGTGAAGTTACCCACGTTTTTACAAGTAAGTTTTTTTTTTTGTGAGAATTTTCATCAAATATAAAATGTATTGGAATATGTATAATCCATTTCATGATATAGAGCAAGATTATGCGAACAAAATGAGTAGTGCACTAAATGTGTCTGAAACATCTTTAATCAATCAAACATCTTTAAGTTTAAAACTCAAGTTAAACCATTTACTTTGAAAAATATAGTACATTTATTGTCAGCAATTGTACAAAATGCATAATTTACAATAAAGAATTTATGATTGAAAATAAAATGCAAAGATGATATTGTGTAGATAACGACCACTCCTCAAACAAGAAAGGCGAATGTTTCTATTGGTTCTTGAATGTAAAGGTCATATATTCTGTAAATACGATCAAAAAGAAAATGCAAGTCATAGTGAATAAAAATAAAATTAAAAGAAACAGTTTAAAGCTTGTGAGCAGGTTAAAGAGACATGAAATTATTTCAGCGCTTAGTTACTAATTGGGTATCCTTTTGCATAATAGAACATAATCTAACAACACAATATTTGATATGTAAATTTGTAATTAAATTAAAAAAATAGTTAATTAATAATACAAATATTACTTGCATATGCTTAAGTATTTATTTTACCCCGTAAGTATTTTTTAAGTACTTTTTTTATAAGGGCCGTGGTAGCCTGGTGGGTAGAGCGTCAGTCTCGCAGCCGAAAGGTCGCGAGTTCTGTCCTCGTCTCGGCCAAAGACCACCGTGTTCGCTAATGGCAGTGGGCCATGACTGCAAAGTCCTCCAAGTTCCCATAACAAACGATACCTCTGGGGGTACTGAATCAAGGATGAGTCGGCCCCTGATTTGGATCTAAATTCTGACTTGCTGATGGATGAATGAGTGTATGAATGAATTCAACAGCCCCCTAAAACGGGTTGTGTCTTGTGTGTTCGAGCAAAGTCGTCCTTTCACCTTAACGGTGCTAGTTAACAACGAAAGGCGCACGCTTCTGACTTAATTTGAAAGAGCTCTGCTCGTTCAGGCTTGGTATGACCAAGTGGCATTAGACTCACTACCACCATTTATTTTATACCCATTATCTTGTATGGATTGAAACTGTAATAATGCCCCTAGACAGGGTGAATAATTTAATCAGGAATTTAAACTTACATGTTAAGTGAGACAAAGTTCCAATGTATGCGAAGTTAAAGAAATTTACAAATACGGATAAGTCAATATTTATTTCATTTATGGAAATATTAATAGCATTATCAAAGAAAACTGCGATTTTGGTTATTAAAATTTCATTTCTATATGGATTAATGATATTCGCACAACATTGCAAAGATATTCCTCTCATTTTTTGTTTGGAATTCAGTTTGTGGTAAAACATGTACAATTTCTCTTCTTTCCTCACAATTTTTTTTCTCGGAAACATTTGAATATAATGTGATGCAAGATTCTTTTAGCATACATGACATGCAAATAAATAAAACGTTATCAGGAAGCTCTAAAACTTATTCCTGCTGGAAAAGAAATCACATTTAAAAAATATATTTTTTGACATTCTCATGGACAACAAGCTGATAAAAAGTTCTTCAGAAAGTTAAATTCACTTGATAAGAACTGCACTTAAATGATCCAAGTTTAAGTATAAGATGTCCATTATTTATGTTTTTGTTTTGTTTCAAATAAAAATAGAGGAATAACGAGATGAAAGAGATATTTTGGTTATTTTCAATGACTTAATAGAGTAAAATAAATATTACCATAATTAGCAAATGTCTTTGAAATATAAATATGTATCGTATTTCAAATATCTCAGTACCAGCCTTGTAAAAAGCAGATCGGCTTGCCTCTTCTTATTCATAAATAATGACTCGTGTCAGAGAATTCTCTTGTAATGTTGTTTGCAAAATAGAAGAGATTTTAAAAGGAATTTATAATTTTAGATCAAATAAAAGTAATTTTGTCATTAATTTTGTTTGTTCGGAAGGGGAACCTTCTCTATATTTATGTGAATTCTTCTTAATCAGCCTGCTGTTAAAACTCGTTAATTAAAAAATATTTTTTTGCTCTTTTTTAAACTTTAGATGTGAATTTTGTCACTGTGCCTCATTTTTTTGCCTCACCAATGGCATAGTTTTAACATCTAAGACTTTATTTGTCATTTGTAATGAAGTGGGTATTGCAATTTAAAAGAATATATATATATCTATATCATTCAAAATATTAATTCATATTTGATGCTTTTTTCCAAATCAACTAATAAATAATTTGGGCTTAATTTTTTTCAACTTCAGAACCGGATGTGCAGATGCCGGACTGCAATAGCAATATTTGCAGACCTACATTGATTGCAATCTCTATTGTGTGTCTGAATAACGAAGGAAAAGCAGAAATTGATCAGACGTTCAATTTCTTTCGCTTCAAAAGCAAGATTGCAGACACAAATATATTCTTGGCCCCTGCTGGTATTTTTTGCAATGCAACGAATAAGAATAAATTTCCAGGCCTGCCAAGTTATTTCAGTTTTTCTTACGATTTGATTGACGAACAGGAAGGAACAAGCGTTGATCCTGGTGTATTTGCTGTTCATAAAAAAGTACGTATTCTTGAAAATATCGTTTACTTGGTTCATCAGATTAAAAAAAATCTATATTTATGTGCTGCCAGGTATATTATTTCCCACCATTGAGCGTCGCCTGTGACCTCCCTTCCCGCTATTGAGTGATGCCATTGACCTCACTTCCCGCCACTAAGCTGCCCTCTGGCGGAAAAAACGTGAGCAAAGGCCAGTTCATGTCTGGACGAGGCATGATTACGACGTTCAAAAACAACCGTAGACAGATGTGTAAAGACGGAAGACGAAATTACGACGTATTGTTAAAAGTCGAGCTTGTATGTCAATAGACGAACTTTGTCATCCATTCCATTCTGTAAATTAGTCATCCTCATTTGTTCATCATTAATCTAACTTCATTGTCATCCATTAGATTCTTAAGTATCATTTGGACTTATTATTGCTTGGCCATCACGACATCCCCCGTATTTATATTAAACGTGTTTAACTTTTAAATTTGAAATTTCAATAATTCCCTAGTAGCACACAAATATTGTATGACATTGATAAATATTTACAATATTGTTTAATACCACATAATATTGCACAAGATAGTGTAACAGACTGTGCTACCTGGGTTATTTCAGTACATTTGAAAAGTAAAGCTTTCAACAACTAAATAAAACATGGAAATATAATTGTATTATAGATTCGCAATATTTTTCTTTTGATTAAAAGGAGTCGAATTTTTATTTGCAAATTTAACTAATTTTTTCTAGTAATTTCACATATTTTAGTATGTGTGAGGATAAAGTTTGTGACTTTAGTATGTAGGAAAAGTAGCAAGTTCTGAATGCAAAGCGTTTCTTGCAAAATCATCGAATGAACTCTTCGTCTATTTTAAAAGTCCTGAAAATAAGCCAAATAATTAAGAATTTTCGATAACTGCGGAAGAAATTCTTAATTTTCATCAGTATTCCGGTAAGTTTTACTCATTCTAAGTAAAATGTCTGTCAACATTAGAGATTTTGTCAGAGCTAGTTCTTGTTAAAAACAATGAATTAGTTGTTATCATTTTGAAGAAAAAGATTTCAATAAAACTGGAAGTATTTTCTTACTACTTTATTTATTTTAGGTTTGGTACGATTCTGCAATGAACATTCTTCGAATGGATGAATTTGACGATGACGGAGCACTGATCGCTTCTAGAGTCTTTGATGTCAATGGCGGTAAGCTTAGATTTTCATTTCAGTAGAAAATTTTTAATTAATATTCAAAGAAGATTCTCTGCTCATACAACTTCTTCTAAATGTAACCAACTTTCATAATTTTTTCAGCATTTCACGCATATATATATGATCACGTTTTGACATCATTTTTATGATGCAAATCTATGACATTTTAAAAGTTACTAAATAAATTCAAAAGACGTGGTAAATGAAACTTTTTTTTTTGAAAATTATATAGTGAAGTGTAAAACTTTAAGATGTTACTTTTTTTATTAAAACATAATTTTGTAAACATTTTTTTATGAATATTGTGATTTTGTATCATGTTTTGCATACCTGAAAGGAATTAGATAATAATGTTTTTTAAGAAGGAAGTGTAATTCCTGCAGAATTAAATTACGGAAATTAGAACGAAATTTATTTTTAAAAAAAACTAATGCTTCATTCCTCTAATAAATATTTCATTCTTGTAACAAAAAAAAAATGAATGATCATTGAACAGTTAAAATGATTCATCATTATGATTTCTATCTTTTTATTCTTTGGCATAGCTAATAAACAAACGAATGTGATTCTATAACTATATGAAAAAGAAAGTAGAAACTTACTTTGAGACAAGAATCTAAATATTAAAGAATTTATTTTTCTAATGATTATTAAGATTTTTTAAAAACCATTAGGATGGTTTAACATTTGATTTTCTAGTGTACTTCTTCTAAAAACAGTTACTTCTTATGTGAAATAAATAAAAGAAATGCGTTTAAATAATCCTTTGAGGAATAAAGTTTCCTCATTTAATTTTTATATAGACTGTTTAATTTCTTATTTCTTTGATTTGAAAGTTTTTAGTAATGGCGTCATTGAATCTTTTATGAAGAAATAACTTCTTAAACTGAAAAATTAAAAGTGATGGTTTTCAACATAATCAACATATATTTGAGCAATATTTTGTCTTCCTCGGTTTTTCAAAAAGCATTTTAAGAGATATATAACTGAGATGATAGAAATCAAATAGCTTATTTTTGTATTTTATTGAGATAAAATATCAACACGAGTAAGAATAAGTCATATAAATAAAAAATAAGTATACAATTTTCACTGAATGGGAGAGAGAGAGAGTTAATTATTTCTTGTAGAGAAGTTGTTATGGGAAATTAACTCTTCTACCCCATACAATTTCCAATTTGACCTGGAATTACCTGTCTACAAAATCGGTTGAGATTTAGACTTAACTATAAAATATTATTCCTTTTCAAATCAAATAAATATCACTAAAATTGTGCAAAGGAAATAAAACCGTACAAATTTCTGAAAGAATCTCGTAAGTTGAGTTTTGTGCCTAAATAATATAGTGACATCTGTTTGAACAGTATATTCGATAACCTTTTATTATTAAATTAGTTTTGAAATTATAGCAGGATAAAATATTTTTTTACTATTAAATAAAACTTATTTTGTTGTAGTATCATAATTGATTGTTAATGTTAGAGAAGTCTCTTCTTTATATATTGATTGTAGGTGTAGCATATACTTCAATATCTAGCTTGGCTTCATGTGAAATGGGCCCCATCAACAGCGATGATATACCTCTGGATGAAATGACAAGGTTGCCAAAAGTGTTTTTCAGAGGGGATAAAGCACTTAGTGAAGCTGTTTATGTGGGAACAGTAAGTGGCACACAGTGTAATGCTATTTTGAAGAAAAAGGATACACGAATAGAACATTCTCTAATGTTGAATTGCAAACTTATGGAAGAGAAGCAAAAATTACATAATCAAATTCGACAAATTAAAATATCAATTTATTTCCAAAACAATCCTGTGATCTAATAATTTTACAGTATCCACGAGACCAAGAAAAGCGTTTAATATGTATTCTAAAGTGCATATTAAAAAGAAAAATATTTCCAAATTTTTTATTGCACGTTCGATTAAATGAACGACCTACCGAATAAATTTTCTGTAATAGCATCATTGAAACAGGGACCGAGAATAATAGTACTGTATAATTAATACAAATACGAGCATTCTTATTTATTTACAATAATCTCCATTTTGAAGCAACAAAGCTATTTTGGATTGGATCTCGTAATTTTGAGAAAAATGGATATGGAAGATGACACTTAATTGGGTATAATCTGTCTTAAATTTCCCTATCTCACTATAGAATATTTGACTTCAACGAATTTAACGTGCTTCATATTACAAGTTGGTGGACTCACTTCATGAATCGTGACTTTTCTGATCCCTATCTAAGATCTTACCACTAAATAGCACAGCAGTCATCAAAATAAAAATGTACTGAGTAGAAAATATAAAATTTCTAGAAATGAAGGGAATTCTCAAAACTATAGCTGGTTAAGGACTTTATCTCAATTTGAGTTTACAACAGGGCATTTATATAAACTCTCAATTAACCATTTTCTTTCATAAATTCTATTTAATACAGAGCGCTACGTTTTCTTCTACTAATCCGTTTCCACATCGTTTACTCACGTAATGACCATGAACATTCAATGCTGCGAATCTTAGGTTTTTTAATCCATAATCCATGAATCTCTGCAAAATACAAGGAAGACTTATCCTCAGTTGGTTATTATTGGTTTCTATAGATTGCAACTGTGCGCAATTTCCTACTCTGTATTGAATGCCTTTTCATTTGTTACACAATACCTGCCCCCTAATTCATTCCACTAGATGTCTCTTAAATGGTTAGAATACAAATTTTTTCTATATGAGTTGATCGTATTTTTAAAATGATAATTTTCGAAATAGACAATTAAGCATAGAGGGTCAGTGATTCGAAAGCAATGGTCTCTTGAAATCACCTCTAAGATTTCTTCTATCGAAGTCCCCTCAAAAATTTATGTGATCCCATTTTAGTGCTTAACGTCTTGGAATGGTACTTGAATGCAGTTAGTGTAATTGTTAGAATTGAATCATTCGATATTAATTTCACTTTACTTTACTGTTTTATTAAACAGGTTTTAATTCATACCATATGTTTGGCGTAAATTATCAAGAATTGTTTTTGCGCCATAAAACTCCATTAAATCAAACCAAATCAAATTGCTTCTCAGTTAAATAATTGAGATGAGTATGTTAAGTATGATTATTTGAATGAACATATTGCGTAAATTATTTTTTAGACTTGCACAATAATGTCTCTTTTTGACATTTCAGTTTAGCGATACATTATAAAAATAAGTTCAAAATAAATTATTCTGAAACTTTTACAAGATTTTATTTTACCGATTATAGTTTAAAATATTATTTATAATCTCAAAATGAAAAATATTTTTTCTAATCGAAGCTACTGGACATCAGTGACTAATTGCTTGATTTGAAGCTTGTTCTTTATTTAATAACACTAGAATTCTTTCAGAGACATATTCATGCTTTGGACTATGAAGTATGGAGTTTGATGTCCCTTGATAAGGAGACATACCAAAGAACTGTTCAGGATTTCTATTTTACGAAGGTAAGAAATCGGTTTCCCTTTTCAAAAATGATTTTAAATATTGACAAAAAGTCTATTAAAATATTCCATATAGATATATATTATAATAATCTAATGAATAAAAGTATTTTTTAAAATATTATTTATTATTTATAAAATATTGCAAGTAGAATAAAACGAATAAAATAATTAATTTACAACAGCTCATTCATTATGCTTTTTCATAATATGAACCTTCCATAAAACTAAATTTATCAAATATTAAAAAACATTATTCTAAAATACTTGACTGGATTTATTACAATTATGGAACAACAATTAATTTGTAAACTGTATGAAATAGACATATTTCCATTAACGAAAAATATTTGAAATAAATTAAAAACTTCATATTTTGTGTTATTTTAACAAATAAATGCTTTTTAAAAACTATGATAGTTAAATATTTATATGTTCTGCTGTTTCCTATTAGTCATAATTAATAAAATAACATTGATATACTTTAATTTCAAACAAAAAAGTACTCAATTTTTCAACAAACAAATTTAAAAGATTTACGAAACTTTGATTATCATTATTTTAGATTTTTTTTTACCATTCAACGATTGCTTTGAAGATTTACTAATAATTGGATATCACTTTCTGGAGTCAGTGGTTGATTGGTCTGAAATAAGGAAAAACGTGATAAAATGTTTGATATGCCATCGGTTTCGACAGAGCTAAACATTTTATTTTCTTCAAAATATAATAAAATATTTTATTAAATATTATTAATAAAACAAGGAAATTATTTAAAATTTTTGATTTCGCAGTTTTTCAGTACTATTTTTATTGATCCGTTGATATAAAAATGCCATTTTTTATTTACTTATCTATTATAAGAAATTAGTTACTGAGCCCTGATTAAAATTTGTATAAAATTTCTTTGAGTTTTAACTATAGATGTTGAAAATATTTATCGTATTTAATAATGCAGTTGACTATTGAAGACCTTTAAAAACTGTAGGAGAAATGTGATGAATAAAGAGAATTTTATGGTTTTATTTATGGTATGAACTTTTACTATTTGGCGTTGTTTCTAGAATAGGTATTTTTAAATTGTCGGTTGGAAAGTGAATAGGACGGCGGCTTCTTTTAGATTTAATTATTTCATAATGTTTCTATTAAATTTAGTAAATGCTTAGTTGACAGTATTAAAGTATTTTTAAAGGCAAATAATGAAGAATTTTCAATTGTTAATGAATGTCATATTTCAATTAATAACTTCAAATGAAGTATCAAATATAAATGAAGTGCCAAAGCGCAGAATTACCAGCACAGATATTTTTTTTCTGTTATGGCTATAAAGTATAAAATAAGATCGCACAATGTTTGATTGATATATGAGGTGAATACTTAAAACAGTAAATGATGCATATTATTGGGAACTTTTCAACTAATAAGATTTCTGACAAAGGCTGATGTTTGCTGTCAAGTATGCTTTTTTAATTTCTTTCCACTCAGTGCTACTTTAAAAAAAAATACTTGAAAATTCCATCCCTTACTGGTAACAAAGTTTGTGTCATAGAATGGGCATGGATTCTAAATTTCTCTATACTTTTCCCTAGTGGTTATTCCTTTTAGGGTTAATACTGGGATAGCAGAAAACAATGGCTGGCCACACTGTGCAGTTCAGTGTCTGATAAATGGTATTAAACATTCACGATCCTACTTTTATGCAAGTATGTACTCATCCTTTTTTTGGGGAAAAGGGTAAAGTCATATCACTGATTATCCGACACCCCACCCCACCTTACCCCATCCCACTCCACCTTACACCCGAAGACACACGGATAGGTAAAACTATATGACCCCACCTTCGCAACAACAACACTGGCGGAAAAGCGAACGCGACATCATTATCATCAACAGTTTTTCTGATCTATACTATCTCAAAGATCAATACTCTCACATGCGGAACTTATTTATATATTTTTAAATCTGTGCGTTTACTTTTTACTCATTCATAGCCTTTACTTTTTACTGTGGACCCATTGTTTTATTTGGGAGTTGGGGGTAGCGATAACAACTTCATTTTAGAAAATTTCGAAGCTACTCTCTCTTTCTGGTTGAAGTCGCCAAATCTCTCACTTCACTGTTGCAACTTGTGATTTACAAAGATAATAAAGTTTTGAATTAATTTTTTTTACATCAAGCAAAAATTTTAGAATAGAAACTTGCTTTCAGAATACTCTCGAATATTTTGATATCTATTAAATTTAGATATATATGTGAAGTTCATAAATGTATTTCTTGTTTTCAGAATGCTCCGAAATCTAATGTGTCAGAAACGTTGAAACTTTCACATGCCGAAATCTATGCTTACCAAAGAAATGTTGATACGCGCAAGTTTGAAGTAAGTTTTTGAAGATTTCTAAATAAAAATTTATCTTTCCGTTTTTAAAGTTGAAAGCGAAATTTCGGTAAGGAAAAATTAGAGATGTTTAAAAAAATTACTGTCCTTAAATTGCAAATATAAACTTACATGCATCAGTTTGCTTAAAAAGTTTTATTTAAAATGTTATTTCAAATTACATCTTTCTGAATAGCTAAGAATAATAATTGGGACTCATATTATTCAGTTCATTGAAAAAATCTGAATTTTTTGCGCATAATTTCCATTTTTTAAAATAAAGCAAAATATGATTTTGTAACGATTTCTTTTTAAGATCATGTAAATGTCATTTTAAGCTATTTCTTACAATGTGTGAGATTTTATATGTTTAATTAAACAAAACGAATTATGTGAGAGATTATTTAGGATTGTGTCAAATCATCTGGATCTAGTAACTCGGTCATTTTATAAATACTTTCCTTTTATCGTAATCGATTCTATAATTTTGAACTGGGTCTTTTAATTTTGCGATGAAATTTATAGAAATAAAATTATATAAACTTATGTTATATAAATGAAATTAAAAAAATTAATATTTGATATGATATGCCTGTTGATGTTTCTACTCCTATTTATCTATCATGAATTCTACCCATATAATATATATATCTACCCTTTTAAGATATATATTTACCATGAATACAAATTTTATAGTTTTTCTAAATTTCATACTGAACAGCACCTTTTGACATGCCTATCAATCAAAACCCGTAATGTCGGTAAATGAATTAATTGCAATCCTGAAATACAAAATGAATAAAAGGGGGATTAAATTGGTTGTTTAGTGAAATATTTACTGCTGATATGGCTATACAATTTTTTACTTCATTAGTTACTTTATTTGGTGAAACGGTGCTTAAAAAAGCACATTTCTATCACAATAAGGAAAACAAACATATTTGTCGATTCGTTACCAATTCTCATAGTGAATAAAGCAAGAAGTGTTTATAAATCGAATTTTAACTCAGATACCTATTAAATCTCCATATATACCGCTTATAGTGTTTTAAATTTTTGGACTACTAGAAGGATTAATAAGCAATATTAGACTCAAAACTTATGAAAAACTACTGAAGTGGACTGATTAAGCTATCTGGACTAAGTTTCCAAGTAGCAATGTTATCACGAAAATGAGAATTAAGGAAAATATAGACTGAAAGTTAGGAAGAAGAACAGCAGTACAGATTGTTTTGAGAATAAATTGGACTTTATGTCATTTTAAAATCATTAAGAATGTTCGAACTGCTTCTGAATTGAACAGTTAAAAATTCTGATTGTAAAAATGAAAATTGCACCCCCATATTTTAAGTTTTCCTCCGGTATGTTTCGGTAGTTCCATAACTGATATTTTACTTTCGTGATGAAAATTGTGAAACATTAACAAATATATTATTTTCAAACTCAACAAAATGTGTATATTCATATTTCTGCACATATGCAGCTTCAAATTAATATTATTATTATTCGTGAATTTTGCTAAAAGTGGAGAAACAAAATACATTTCTTATAAATACAAATTGCTCAAAAGTTATTACAACATCCTCATGATATTCAACAATTAGAATGATGCTGTCAATGTAGATGGAGATATTGCACAATATATTGTGATTATAGAGTAGTTGTTTCAATTAATTCGAGCTTATTTTTATGCATCAGGCTAAAATTATTAGAATAGTAAGTGATTTTTGGTCATCATTCAAAATAAATTTTGTGCTGTTTCCGAATGGTCACATAAAATTATTATTTATTTTATTACTTTGCAGCTGTCCGTGTTCACTTATTTATCCATCAATAACTTCATGGACAGGCTCCGATGGGAAGCCTTTGATGTATCACCTTGTTTCACAAGTGAACAAAAGAAGAGATTTCGGTTAAAAGTGAATGGTTTGTATATTAATTAAACTGTAAAAGATTGTTGAGAGATTTTATATTTTCAGTTATTACTATTGACAACACAAAAGGGTTGTCAAGATTCCATTAACCATTAGTTTGGCCGGAAATATTTATTTCACAACTATAGAAGAAAACCTTCCTTAATATAAAGTACTTGAACAAACATCTCTTGTTGTCTGCTGGGTATAGATTCCTTAATATATTTGCAATTAATTCATTTAAAAAATTCAATAGCTTGCTGCAAATAGCAATTTTTTTATGTAAATTATTTAAAAGAAACCTAATTTTTATATAAATATTCTTCTCATGTAATTCCGTTTTTATCACAAACTCTATATATGATCCTATATATGGAGTTTATTGTAATGATTTTTTAACAATATAGTCAATATAAAAAAACCCCAAATTTTTAAATATAATTAAAAGAATATCATGATAGACAATAAAAATCTATATTGATAATAGTTTAAAATCATTAAATGAATCCTAAATACAAAATAATAAGTAGCATATTTGAAAGCTTTGCTCATATTTATTGTACTGCCAATTAGAAATGTATGATTGGGATTTATATAATTATTAGTATGGAACTTAAAGTTCAGTAAGGAATACTTTCAAAAGAAACAAAGGAACAAGTCAGAAAATCTTCAAATAAAAAAAAGTTGCTTCCTTCCGACAAGATCAGCTTTCTTTCATAAAAAAGTAGAACTTATGTTTTTAAAAAAATATTTAAAACAAATCTACATTTCAATGTAATAAAAGATATGAATATTAAATGGCTGAGCACTTTTTAAATATTTATTTAACATGATTATAAGACATTTTTTCTAGTAAGATGGGAGAATTAATTGATTTTAAACTTTTAATATCAGTATGTGACATAATAGAGCAAATACATGATGGAGTATGAAAGATACATGCAAATTATAGCCAAATTGAATTTTCCCTTCTTCACTAGAAGATTTAATATTTTCAAATCGAGGAATTTTTATTCTTTTGAAATATGTGGATATTTTTGTTAATATCCATTGATAGTTTATATAGGTATGCAGTTGCCTAACTTCGTCAGTTTACAACAGAATCTACGACTGTGAAATGTCAATATTGTTCTGCAAATAATAAGAATAACAATAATAATAATAATTAAATAAATAAATACAAATTAGTTGCAGATATTAGTGAAAAATACTCTTAGAAGTCTATAACCATAGTAGTTTACAAATACTGCACATTATTGTATGATATTAAAAATATTCGCAATACTGTACAGTTAATATATTGAATAATATAATATATCTCAAAATATTGTTTAATATTGAGCGAGTAGCAGTGCAACAGGATCAATTTTCATTTCAGAACAATCGATAAGCAGGAAATGTTTGGATTCAGAAGACGACTTCCTAATACATATAATAGAGATGAATGATAATAATATAAATGAGACAATGATCATAATTTCTTGGATTTTCTGTAATCCACTCTTTTTTTGTTATTTTGTTCATTTTTGTAATTCTTTACAAATACATGAGAACATAAATAAGATAATCAAGAGTTTGAATTTCAGATACAAATATGCTGCTGCATGTTACTGCATATTAGATATATTCAAATTATAAAATGAAATTTACAGATATAAAAATGAAAGAGATGAAGAATGAGTTCAATTTATTTTCATTATATGATGTAGATTAGATAATATGAAAAAAAGCCATTGAATAGGAAGATAATTTTCTTTTGAAACTAATATAATTTCTTTCTAGTTCTTTTAAATATTAAATATGTTTTAAATAATAAATTTTAAATGAGGAAATAGGATTCAAAAAATATTGACTAACTAAACATATTACATAATTTTAGGGCCTCCTACTGTGAAGGACAGCAAGACATATCAAGAAATATTGAAGCGCTTGTATGTGCATTTGATTAAAGCGACCGAAATATCTGTGATAAGACTGAGTGAACTGTCTGTAAGTAACTTCAAAATGCATTTATACCCAAAAAGTGTAATAAGAAATGCTTAAAGAATATGTGAAAAATATAGACTTAATTTGTAAATATAAATGCTAAAAATTCAAGCACATTCTGGAATTTATTCTTTGAAGTAATTTGCATATTTTAATTTTTGAAATAACTGCAAATTATGAACTATTGCTGATTATGTCTCTGTCACTAACACAAGGTTTAATGATTTTTAATCTATAATTAATATCTTTTGATTTATTTGTGTTACTTAGTTAACACCTTCTGCTTATTTTATAGTGTGTATTCAACGGCGTAAAAATTGTTGAATTCAGAGGCTGGATATTGGAGAAACCTAAGATTGCGGGTAAGTAACAAAGATATATTTGTTTATTATATCTAATTTAATTTGATTAAGAGTACAACTAATCATAAGATAGCGGTTTATGTATCTTTAATTGGTATTTTTCTGAAAGCAACTTAAAATAGTATCTCTGTTTTTGCTAGACGTTTTATAAAAGATCATTGCAATGAAAACTTCCGTTAGCCATGTTGTATAAAAATTTGAATAGGGAAATAAAATAACAACTCAAAATCTATTATAAATATAAGAGCACAAATTTTTGGTATGAAATAAATATTTTAGTCATTTAAATTAATGAGGGTACATTTGAATAATTCTTAAAGTCATGGTGGTGTCTAATGCCACTTGGTCATACCAAGCCTGAATAAGCAGAGCTCTTTCGAATGAAGGCAGAGGTGTGCGCATTTCGTTGTTAACGAGCGCCGTTAAAGTGGAAGGACGACTTTGCTCGAAACACACGACACAACCCTTTTTAGGGGGTGGTCGAATTCATTCATACACTCATTCATTCATCAGCAAGTCAGAATTTACGTCCAAATCAGAGACCGACTCATCCTTGATTCAGAGGTATCGTTTGTTATGGGAACTTGGAGGACTTTGCAGTCACAACCTATTGAACGTGCCCCAAGTGCCATTAGCCAACACACGGGCTTTGGCCAAGACGACGACAGACCTTTCGGTCACTAGACTGACGCTCTGCCAACCATTAACCCCTTAAAGCCATTGCCTATGTTTCCCAAAGGAATGACTATGATGTATTTAAAAGATGCATAGATAAAAAATAACTAATCAACGGAATTTATACAATAATACATTTCTCTTAATGTTGGTTAAATTTTCTGGAAGAATATTTTTGTAGAAAGCAGCGAGAACATTGTAATAATAAGTTAAGAAAACTATTAAACTGAAAAATATGAGATTTTTTACCAAGAAAACTGCTGAATATTGATTTTATATTTTTTATTAGGTTCCGAGGCAGGCAAAAAGGAACCAGATATGAATGAAGCGTATAGAATAATTGAAGAGTTAGCAAAAGATGGAAAATTGTCTTTGAAATTGAATAAAGATGGAGAGGTAAAGTTGATTGGAATCAATTTTTTGGATAAAAACAAGATAATTTATTATGTGTTGAAAAGAACCAGTATCTAATAATTATAATTGGCTTATCTTAAAGCAATTTAAGTTTCGGATGCATAATTATTTAAATTAGAAACTGGGACTCTAAATGCAAATTTGTCAAAGCGGAAAGTAAAGAGAATTCTGTTAAAAATACATATATAATTTGTCAAAATTTGTAAAATTTTTCCTGAATTAAAAAAAAATATTTTGCGTAATAACTATTTTAAAGAAATCAGAATATTTTTTACTTTCTTTTGGATAGTTTGGAAAGTCGTCTTTGTGGTGAATAAAGAGGTGGAAAATATATTTTAAATGACAAAGAGAAAAGAAAAAAAAAAAAATAGAACTGCTAACTTTACTACAGTAGTTTGTTCTGAAATACAAATACTTTGTATTTGCAAATTGAAAGGTTTGCTTCAAAAACGGAGATATCTCCATGATTCAGGTTTGCAGAAATCCTCAAGAAACGTTTGAAAACTCGAAGTATTCATGTTACGAATCATTTAATATGCCCAGAATTCTCTCGGGTACTAATTAACAATAAATTACATACGCACTAATTTTTACAGAAAGCAGCATAGGTAGATATTAACATTCCAACGTCTGAAAATGTTGATTTTATAAGTAGACAAATATGAAAGTATAAAATATTGGCTTTATTAGGGGTCGCATTTAGAGTTTATTGAGCATATGTTTGTTTGAGTATTCCCAGAGACAAAATAAAATTATTGATTCAATCATTACTATTCCTACTATTAACTAACTATACTATATACACTACTACTATACCATAGATCTAAATTCAAAAAGTATACTATATATATTACTACTATAACATAGATCTATATACAAAAACAATATTATATATACTACTACTATAACATACATCTATATAAAAAATAATACTATATATACTACTAATATAACATACATCTATATTCAAAAACTATAATATATATATACTACTATAACATATAGTAATATATATATATATATATATATATATATTACTACTATAACATACATCTATATACAAAAACAATACTATATATACAACTACTAAAGCATACATCGATATACAAAAACAGTACTATATATACTACTACTATAACATACATCTATATACAAAAACAATGCTATATACACTTGGAGGATTTTTTCTTCCGAACATAAATATCAAATTATCGTTCAGTCAAGTTTTAATATTAATTTTTGGTTCTATGATTATGTACAAAAATTGTAAGTTTAAATAAAGTTACAATTTCTGCAGAACATCCACTACTGATGATAATGTTTTTTTTGACATACCATTTATTAAATATAGAATATTTTAAATTAATTTAAGTAGCACTTTATTTGAATGAAAAGTACTTAAATTATTTCTTCCACAGGAAGCTGAATATAAAATAACTGAAATATCAGATATTGAGCCTGAAGGTACGTTCTCTTGATTTTTAATTATTTATTCTATTGTTCTTTCAATTCTCTTCTGATTCTGTGGTATTAATTAATGTTTTATGTTTTTATTTTTATTATTTTTCACTTTGCATGAAATCTTTTCATTGATATGTATTTTTTTGTTGATATTAGATTAAAACGGCTTAATACGGCTGACTTTTTCTTATCAAAAATAATTTGCAGAACAGTGCTATATAAATAATAAAATAATTATTATTTATATAGCACTATTATTTTTTTATAAACTAATATTATAATTATTAATATTAGTTTATAAATAACAAAATAATTATTAAACATAAATATTTCTTGCATTCAACTAAATTTATACAAGCTGTATTTATAGTGAATTTTGTCATTAGATTACACAAAATGTTGTATTTTAAATATTTCTTACAGTTTTTTGGAGCGTCTTTAAGCAATGCTGGACTCAAGAATGTATTGTTAGTTTACCAATCTATTTTCCATTATGATGTATTCTTATTCACATAAAAAAAATCTAAGGTGGAGTTTATTTATTGCTAGAGGATTCCTTAATTGAGAGATTGAGAAATACGCTTTATAAATTTGATCAAAAATATCTCTCAATTTCTTCTGAATATTCATATCAAATGCTTTGTTTACAATTCTGAAGTCTTAATTTAAACAGTTTGAAACAATCACTTGACTTCTCTATAGGTCTCTATCCCTCTCTCTCTATATATAGGTGGGCAGCGGTGGCCTGGTGGTAAGGTCTCGGCTTCTTAACCAGAGGGTCTCAGGTTCGAGACTCGATTCTACAGAATAACCGTCGTGTGAGGGGGTCTCTTGCACGTTAAATCTGTCTGGCCGAACGTCCTCCCACTGGTGTTGGGTGGTGTGGAGAGGGGGGTACCAGTTCAGATGTCGTCCTCGTCATCTGACCGTGGTTCAAAATGGGGAGGTCCGTCCCAAAATAGCCCTCGTGTTGTTTTAAATGGGACGTTAATATAACTAAACTCTCTATATATGGGGATAATTTTTTAAAACTTTCATTTTCCTTTTTTCTAGCTGGCAAACAAAGTTTTGGAGCTCAATCTATTTTGAGATTGAAAAAATCCCTTCGTTTTTCTGAATAACGACGCATGCGAAAACTGATAGTCTCTTTATTACTTCAAACCGGTTTAAACTCATTAAAGAATTCAGATATCTTAAATTAATTAAGACAATTCGTAAGAATTTAGTGAATGAATGATTTGAAATTCATGTTGCAAATTTAAATGGCGATAAATCGTCAAATGTGACAACATTTTGCATTATTTTATAATAACTCTAAAAATGAAAAATGGATACCTCAAAAGCAATAAATCGTCATTTGTTGTCTATGCATTTTGAGGCTTCAAACAACCTCAAACCAAAACAACATCATGTCCTCTCATGAAAATAGAGCTTTTAAGATTACTATCCTATTTGTTTTATTTTAAAATAGTTTTATTTCGATTCTGATTCTATGTAATCTTTTCATTACGATGTAGGAAAGCTACTTTCATATGATTGATCACTGACACCTAGTCAAGTGTTAAAAATGATGAATGTGGAGAATTTTTGTTTGATTATTTCTGATTCTTAAAAGCATTTGTATTTATGGAATATACAATCAGATTCATATTGCAAATGTTATACAGGAAGATTGTTATTTAAGGAATTAAGAAAATAAAAGTTTTTGTTTTGGAGTAATAATTTGTATTGCTTTGAGTGCTTTGTACGAAAAAGAACATATAAATTAAGAACACATTATATATATATATATATATATATATATATATATCATTTCCCTAAATAAATGTTAATGCTTTAAACTTAAAAAAAGCTAAATTGGTAGATTTACACTGCATATGAAGTTTAATAATTTTATAATAGTTATGAAGTGGTACGCTGCGTCGTTGGTACGTAGTCTGTATCAGAAAATATTGAGAATTTACCTTTTTCTCTCTCTCTTTTGTCATATATGTCAAATAATAAAGATTATTCGCATAAATTTCATTTTTTAAACTAATAAGTTAAATATAATTTTATTATATATAAAATTAAAAAGATATTATTACAAACATTTTTGTGGGCTGATGAATTCGTTGAATTAAACTTTTTATTAAACTATCATTGAAGTAAACTATTTATTAAACTATTATGATGTTTTAATTATCACCCTCAATTCGAAGATACAGCAATTGCAATGTTAAAAAATATGTAAAGTTAATTACCTACACAAACGTTTTCCAAAAGTCAGCTTAGATCTTTTTTTAATTTGGGAAGAAATAACAAATAAACAGCTAAATTTCTATGTAGAAAGTATTTGAACTTGGAATGAAAAACATTGTTATTCATTTGTCTAGACACAATGTACCTATTAGTAATGTATAGGTACATTGTGTGTACCTATAGATTACTAATAGGTACATTTTAGTATTTTTTAAAAAGTATTAAAGTAGTATTTTACTCGGAATATTTTAGTATTTTTTTAAAAAAATGTTTTCCCCAAACAGTTGAAAGATTTTGTATCGATATCAAAATCAGAAGAGGGTGATTTTGAGTTAATAAAAAAAATATCTGAAATTCAAAAATTGAAACACTACATGATCTTTTTTTCTATTTTCAAGAAAATTTTACAAATCAAAGAAAGAAAAGACAAATTATGAAAAAGGAATTAAAAAAATATTAATAATGAAAATAATTTCAACTAAACGAATAAGTTATTATTGGACGAAAATTTTCAAAAATGATGTTTCTTAGCGGGAGTGGATCTACTGCAGTGGTTTTGGAAACTTTACTATAAGATACAATGGTATTCATGTTTATGAATTTTGCAATATTAACCCTTCCAGAAAGATTTAAGAATACAAAAATTATGGTAAAATAGCTATTTAATTTTTATTCAAGGAAGCTTAGCTTATTTTATAATTCTAACTAATTTGTAATTATTAATTAAAATTATATTATTAGTATGAATGTAATTGTAATTTGTAAGTTCGCATTCAACATTTCTTCAAAAATCTCGAGTGATTTCGTATTAGCCCCTAGTTTTCGCGTTTACTCTAGGCACTCCGGTATTATTTTTTAAAAAATAATATCAAGCACATAATGTGTCTACGACTCCAGAGTATTCACAAAATTCATTTATTAATCACTATGCGCGTTTTCGTCTTCTTGGTAATATTTCACTATCACTAGTTTCAATATTAGTATCAGTTAAATATATGCCTGTTTTTCCATTTTTCTGAATCACTTTGATCTTCTTGATCTACACTACTCTTATTCATTAAGGATTATTTTACCTGGACACATTATGTGTCTGAAATTAAAAACGCATTACTAAATGCATGTTTAGCCTTTTGTAAGTCAGATGTTCGGATCAAATGTTTATTAGAATGAATGAACGAATTTATAAGAATGACTGCTAATAGTTTGGCCTTAACTTGTACCAAGACAATCAAACGATTTATGATAGTGATCTATGATATCAACATAAGTAATAAAAGTGCATGCACATTTAATACACTAGAAATTTTAAATGAAATTTATAGCTCATCATGCCATTTAGCACAATGACGTGTATAGCTCGTCATTGTGATATATGACATGAAAAATCAATGACGAGCTATACTCGTCATTTCACGGGAAGGGGTTAAGTACTGGTGGTGGGTCTAATGCCACTTGGTTTTAACAAGCTCGAATGAGCGGAGCTGTTTCGTTTAAGTCAGAAGTGTGAGCCTTTCGTTGTTAACGAGCGCCGTTAAGGTGAAAATACGCCTTTGCTCAAATACACGAGGCACAACCCTTTTTAGAGGGCGGTTAAATTCATTCATACACTCACTCATCCATCCGCAAGTCAGAATTTAGATCCAAATCAGAGACCGACACATCCCTGATTCAGTACCTCCAGAGGTATAATTTGTTATGGGAACTTGGAGGACTTTGCAGTCACGACCTATTTAAGGTGCGCCAAATGCCATTAGCCAACACGGCAGTCTTTGGCCGAGACGAGGACAGAACCCACACCCTTTTGATTGCGAGACTCACACTCTACCAACCAGGCTACCGCGACCCTATATTAAGTACTAAAATGTAGTAAATATTGGAAATAATTTCATTTAGTGCCGGCGTCGTGGCATAGGGGTAGCGCGTTTTCCCCGTGATCTGGGCGTCCCGGGTTCGAGTCCCGGTTCGGGCATGGTTGTTCTGTGTTCTATCTGTGAGATGTACAAATGCCCCCCCCCCTCTGTAAAAAGGGGTTGTGCAAACTAATGTTTGTGACACCTTCATTTGAGCTAAAAGTCAGACTTCTGCCCTCTGGGTGCTCAGAGGTCTTTACCCTCAGAAGCTACTGCACCCCCTTTCCGTGGAAACACGGATACTACATCATCATCAACATCAATTTCATTAAGTCAGTTTTTCTTAATGTAATACTCTATGTGAAATATTTTTTAACCGAAAGTTCGATGTCAAACATTTTTCGTTCATCTGAAGCGCTTATAGTAATACAATAAAGATTCCACTGAATAACAATAAAAAACATTATTAATCAATCCTGAGTAAATAAATCTAGATGAAACACACATATGAAATAATTCGATGAATGATTTAAACATGCCATAGGTGAAGGAGTTAAATCAAAACTTTTGTCAAACTGATATTAAGACAAAGATTTAACTTAAGTGTACAAGTGAAGTTATCAGTTGCTGTGCGATAAGCCCTATTGTCTATTATTACATAAAAATACCTTGATAATTGATTCGTGTGATCGGTGGTAGGTGTGAGTTTATTTCTTCAGCTTATAGCAACCGGTGTTCGTCATGCAAACTGAATAATAAAAAAATATATACAAGTTTTGTTTTGTTGGGTACGCTTCTATATACACAATGTTTGGAATTAGAAAATTTTCTTTGCTTGCTGTATATTTATTATCATGTGTTGTATTCACTTTTGGTCAAGGTAAGCAATTTTTTTATTTTTCCTTTCGATGTAGTTTTCAATATCTTTCTTTCTGTTTACAATTAGAGCAATTATAGTCTAATTTTTTAAAAATTATTAATGGGAGAAATGATCCTACCTAGAATGTCTTCCTTGAATTACACAGATGCACTATGTAATTCATCGTAAAGACACTTCGTTTAAACTTTTGTTTGCAATATGTTTTAAAATTGTTCATATTTCTTTGTCATTTCTTATTAGATTTTTTAAATATAAATACGTTGATGTCTTGTGGGGAACTTAGGGTAGAATAACATGTAATGGGGTATCGAGTTCAAGTTTTCCTTCTCTGAAAAAAAAAGATTTAAATCAGTTTTTTTCACTTTAATTAAGTTGTATTTATATATTAAAAACATATGGTTATAATATTAATTTCGTTATTGTAACACTAATATAAGTAATCACATGTTTTATGAAATCTTTCTATGCATCAGTTACAGATTGTGAACATTAATCGACGATTAAAAGTTTACACAAATTGTCGGTTTCTTTTAGCATTTTGACACAGGAGGTATTCTATCACTTATTTCTCCATTGAATCCTCTCTGAATAATCGATACTGAATCCACTTTTTATTTAAGAAAAGCAGTTAGGTAAATTATTTTTAGTTTCATTAAAAGAAAAACAAATAATAGAGAACGCTTTTGTGTTATCAACCATGCTCTTTAACAGACAGTGATATGTTCATTAGGGTGGGAAAAAAAAAGTCAAATTTTGATTTTTAATTTTTAATAGCGCGGGAAAGTTGCCTTTTGATGCCAACATAATAAATTATAAATATTAACAAAACTGTGTAAATCTTGAGGTGCCACAAAGACGTTAAAATTTCATAAAATTAAAAATTTTGCTATATTTTAAAGTTTTTTTACTTTGATTTTAATTTGTAATAGAGTGGCAAAGTTATCTTTTGGCATAGAAAAGATAAAAAAAAAATTTATAAAAAATATTAGAGCATATATTTAGATGTCTCAAGACGTCATACACACTTTTTGGAATTTTTTTTAGGATTTTTGCGTGCTTCGATTATGAAATAAAAAGCTTTCATTATTCACTGTCGGATGATTTAAAAGTCTAAAAACAATTTTACTATTACACTGGCATGTCACTGAGTCGTCCCCAAAACGGTTGTTAGTGAGATAAGATGAAAATTTGTCGGGGTCCGGTATCAAGGACAGAGCTGGTTTCAAATCAGTAGCTTTATCGGGTTCAGTTGACTTGGCATCTTCTCTCTGTCTATTGTACAACTGATTAACGTAACTGATTTGTTAGTTTGTGTTTGTTTTCTTTGTTGTGAGTAAAAGTAGCTCAGTCTAAATTAGTGAAGACAAGATATATATCAGAGTGCTCTATTCTTAGAAAATTTAGTGATTTTCTTGAAGCTGAGCACACTACTGACAAATCTAGTGTTACTGTTGTATTAGACATAACCTCAAAATTGCTTCACAGAAGGATCCTTTTGTATTGGAAATATGTGTGTCTTTAGTTCCCATAATAGCACGAATACGGTCAAGAGGTTATTAAATTCCCATTGTTGCTAGCAAAAGAATTTTTCAAATGATAAAAGCTTATAATGTTAAATACATGAATTTATTTACGTCTAAATGCAGAAAATATTCAGATAAGTTTAATATCAACCTCGCAGAATTTATAGAACAAAGTTTGACTTTTTTTTATATCGCTGACTTGTATCAAAAAGTGATAGTTATAGAATAAAAAGCTATAAATGATGAATGCTGTAAGAGGAAAATGGATACAGGTAATATTGATATTGCTACCATAATTGCTTTGAGGTACAACGAAGCAAGAAAGAATAAAGAACTACATAGAATAGTTAAGTTTGATTAAGAACGAGCAAAAAATACTTGTGCGTCAGAAACGATTACTGGCGACAATAATAACATTGAAAAACAACAGTGTCCTTTGCAAAAAAAAGAGGCAAACCAACCAAATTGATCAAATAGACAAGGAGCGATAAAACTACTAAGTACCTGGAAAGTTTAATATTGTTTAAACTTTATACAGAAGGCATCTAAAGCTACAAAATAGAATGATCGGTTATCGACTTTCCCTGGATTTCTTGTCACAAGCAAGAAGTGGAAAGAATAGTGAGACATTTGTGTTTTGGCCGAATCGGCTCAAAATCTTTTATGGTTCAATAGGATGAGAAGAATACATAAGAGCAAAAATTGACTCACCTATGAATATGTCAAAATTTAATTTAAGAAAACTGTTTAATACGGCATTGAAGTAGAGACAAACATTTTGCAGCTGTAATATTTGTAATCATTAAGGGTTTAGATGTAACAAACACAAAATTGGACATAATTTTTTTATTATAATTTATAATTAATAATTTTTCCAATCGCAATACTTATATACGTATATTAAATCATCTTTTGTAGCATTATATGAAGGAGAAATTCTTGAAAATATTTTATAAGCCTTTATAATTTTTCAATTTTTTTACAGACTTTAAGCTTTTTGAGACACTTGGAGATAGTATAATTTTTTTTCTTTTCGAACCTAAAAGCTAACTTTTCCGCACTATTACCAAAGTAAAATCTAGGAGGAAATTTTTAAATGCATTGTTTTTTCTACAAATTTCAGCTTTTTTGTGGCACTTCAAGATAATGTACTATTGCAACCAAATTTTGTAATATAATTTTTGAACCTAAAAGACAACTTTTCCGCACTATTACCAAACAAAAATCCAAAATAAACAAATAAATAACAATGAAGGCTGTTTTCGTTCCATCATAATGTACATCTATCTGTTGATTCCTGTCTTATTTCAATCTAATAATGAAATTCAACTATTAAGTGGAAATGGATTTTCGCGCTTATTGTTTTCTTATGCCGCAGCAACTTTACAATGAGTACTTAAGGTATTCGACTACGTTAAAAACGCTGGTTATCGACCACATTGGCGAATATATTTTTGTATTGTTATTTCTTGTTGTTTAGGCTTTCTTCTTCCCAAAACAGTTTGTGTTTTTTAGAAAAATGAAGGCCTGGCCTATCATCGAGGGTCACATATTTTTCTGTTAAAATGTGCCTTTAACTTCAATTTTCTCAAAATTTTCATTTTCATAAAAATTATCCACCGTTAACATGATATCTCAAAAACTAATAGAGGTATTCACATTAAAATTTCAGAGTGTGCTTTAAATAATATGGGCAATGAAACGAACCCAAAGTTTTATTGTTGGTCAAATGCTTTTTCATTTATAGATGTTTTAGAAAAATTAAGTAGTAAATTAATAGAAAAAATGCATATATACTTATGTTTTTACCTGTAACTTCTTTGTGTCTCTAAATTTTTCTTATATTTTGGATCATTTCAGTTAGCATTATATTTTTCTAACTTGTGTGCAAAGAAAAATTGGATTTTTGCATTACAATTTTGTGTAGAGTGTTAACGGTTTGGGTCAAATTTCATCAAAATTTAGTGCGGATTTTCCTATTTCTCAAAATATATTACATTTTCAAGCAAATTTATTGTATTTATAATATTTTGTATTATACTTGACAATACATCTAAAAATCATAATTTTAAACTGTTTTTAAAAAATCCAAGTTTTCAAATTTTTTTCTTTGAACGTAGTCGGATTCCTTAAATGATATTCTTTCAATAGCCTTGCCAAGTAGCACAATCTGTTGCATTATATAATACAATATTGTGAGATATTATTGATATTAAACAATATTTCACAATATTAAACAATATTGCGAAAATTGATCAATGTCATGTACAATATTTGCGTATTACTAAGATTATTTGTTAACAATAACTTTTTTCTTTCACTTTGCCTCTCTTTAACTATTTATTCCCCAAGTATAACAGTTTTTCATATGCTTTCTGCATTTTCAGCAATATAACTTTTTCAATAACAGAAGAAACATTATCATCATCACCATTAAAATTATCATTTTAACTGTTGACACTGATACTCTTTTGATTGAAGGGGATAATTTTTATCATATCACTATTAATCAGTTTATCATCTGTATAGAGATATGATTATCTGTTTCAGTTGCGGACGATATCAGTTTTCTGTTCTAAAAAGTGAATTCACACCGAAATTCCACGTTCATCTACTCCATAAGAAAATTGTTGCTATTAATAATTTTGAATTTTACTTTCAATAGCTGTATTCATAAAGAAGTCAAACGTGGAAAATTTGAATATTTGGAATGAAACAATAATCAGTATTTACGTTTTACGTTTTACAGTCAATACGTTTCATACGATTATCTAGTAGATCAAATAATTTGAGAAATAGAATTTTTTTCTGAAAGATATATCGAAACTCTTTTTCTAATAAAAATAACAGAAAACTAAACATAGAATGAATCAAAAATCAAATATTAAAATAGTATTTCTTATCTTTCGTCTATAGTATAAAATATCTGAATATATTATCATTCTTAGTTCCATAAGATTGTAATAAATTTGTTTATATTGAAAAAAAATTTAATACCTTTGCTCATGAAATTTTTTAAAAAATTTTCGGATTCATTCTTTATTTTAATTTCCTATTTTACAATTTTGTATAACAGTTTAAATAGAACTTTTATTAAATAAATCTATTTTTCTGAGTTTTATTTTTGAGTAAATTGACAAAAAAAGCGTTGATAAAATGGTCTAACCTAACTATTTTACGACGAAAGCTTACTTTTTAATTTGAAATAATTCAAATGTAAATTTAAATAATTCCCCCCCCCCGAAAAAAAAGAAATTTCTAAATTGATGTCAAAGAATCACACTAGTAAATTACTAGTTGGAATTATTATTGTAAAACATTAATAAGATAAGGCAGAAGAAAGATTTAAAAGCATAAATGCTTGGAGTTTGAAGGAATAACAAGTAGGTTTTATAAACGTTTTAGTCACATATCTCTATAGAAATGCTTATGAAAATTCGTGCAATTCAGGCAAAACTTAATTATATTAGGTTGTTCGGAAAATAATTTCGTTTTTTCCAGACAAAGGATTTAATTGTATTTTTCGCACCCAATTTCATACTTAAACCGCAAAATCATTTTATGTTTTAAGAGCTGACATAGCAAGGCTTGAGTGTGAAAAAGTGCAGCTGATTCTTCGCAGTAGTTTTTGGATGGTGCCCTTTTAAATATGGAGAGCAATAAACAGCATTTTCGTCATTTTTTTCTTTTTTGCTATAAAAGGTAAAAATGCTGTTCAAGCCAGAAATAAATTAGCCAATATGTGTGGAGAAGATGTGTTAACAGTACATCAGTACCAGAACTGATTTGCAAAATTTTTCCTTCAAATGAGGAGGCCAAAAACCACCTCGATCAGTTTTTTTTTACAGCAAAGACCAAAACTTTTATGAGCGTGTAATTATGTTACTACCAAAAATATGGCAAAAGGTATTAGACCAGAATGGCAATTTTATAATTTAATAAATAATTTATTCATTAAACGAAAATTTCTTTTCATTTTGACAAAAAAATACGAAATGACTTTCCGAGCAACCCAATACATATATAGGAAAGTGATTATGTATTATTTGAAAGAATTAAAAATTTCGGTACTTTTCCATTATACCGGCGCAAGTGAAAAGTCGTCAAAAGTTATGCAACCGCCAAACGGAATATCGCCACCGGTAACCTTTTGCCGCCACATTTTTTAAAGAAAGTCGCGGCCATTTTGTCACCTGCGCCAAAAAAGTCTGCTTGACGAGATTTGCGCTGGTCTAATGGAAAAGTAACAATATTTCAATAAAATAGTACATTCCTTTAAATAATTAATTATATTAAATACCGACAAACTAACAAAATGATCAATCGGAAAGGCATCCTACTCATTTTTGGTTCAAAATTTTATTTACATTGTATATTACTTAGCATTTCCCTTGTTTTAATGTTTATAATAATGTTTAAATCATAAAGCATGATTTTGACAGATGCAATTTTGTTTTAAAGAAAGAAAAACAATCTGATATAACATCCATCATTAAAGCATTCGCTGATGTAAGTGAAGAATAACGGTATTTAGAAAATAATTCGAACTGGCGCAAAGCACTTATAACAGTATTGAAATGCATATTTTCAATATTGTCATTTATATTTACAATGTAGAAAATTGTTAAATATAAATGTTTCAGCATAGAGATTTCTTATGTATGCCTTGTAATTTTCCTTAGCAATTTCTGCTGTTAATACAATTGGTGCATACTTATTTGATTAAAACATATTAATGTGTTTTCTCTCCAACACTCGAAGTTAACTGAATTTGAAGTACAGCATATACGGCAATTTATAGCTAAAGATTTGGTCGAAGTTTAGAACACTATACTTTCTTAAAGATAGTTTATAATAAATTCAGTATGAAATATGAAGATAGTGCTTTAAAAAATAATGTGAATGGGTAATATTTTAAACAAGACTAAATGTAAAGCAAATAAAAATTGATTTGCATGTTTCAAATCTTTCAAAATATTTATCAATGAAGTATTTTAGATAATAGAAAGGGATAATTTTTGAATAATAAACGAATTTTTAAATTAATCTCAAATACTTATTGCTACACTCTCTGTAGACAAAAGAAAAATCACCAACAGTTACATTTTCCTCAAGTATCTATGAAAAATGGCGTATCTTCCTGCAATGTATTTGTGACGAGGGAAAATGTCAAGCTAGAGAGAAATTAAAACAAGATATCGAGGTGACATTAATAAAACAGACTAATTTTCTGCATGTGAAAATTTGATATAACCGAATTGCAAAATAATGGTGAATATGCCACTAAAGTTATAAAAATCATTTTTGATTTTATATTTCGAATAAATGTTTCAGTTTTAAACACAAATTAAAGAATCATACTCTGGGAAATTTTATCAATCATCTATATTGGGTTTGAAACTTACTTGCTTGAAAATAATTTTAACTTAAATGACTTTTTTAATAAAATGAAACTCAGTTTTTGTAAATAGCTATGAATTCATACAAATTAATGAATTCATGTCATGCGTAACATTTTTTGCAATGATATTTAGAATAATAATGTATTTTGAAATATATTTTAATAAGAATAATATATTTTGAAAATTAATTGGGGAGGATATATTTTTGTCCAATGTGTGTAAAATACAAACTTATTAGAAAACTAAATTCAGGAATACTTATTTCATCGCGTAAGTTTATTTAAAGTATACATTGTTGTTTTATAAATCAAATTTGAGAAATAAGGTAAAAAGAGATAATCCGAAGTCAAACACATTTTTGACAAAGGGATAAGACTTGAAATAGCTTGTATTATCAAATAAAATGAAAACTTTTTTTAATTACAAATCAATATGAAATTGATCCCTTAACAGCCCTGTTTAATGATTCTACTATTTGCTCGATAGAAGCTTGTCAGATTTACCTATTTCAAAATCTTCGCCATCAAAGTCAGTGCGTTGGTTTTTTAGGGAGAAGACCAATTAGAATCAGAAATAGAGGAGTTTTACTAATCGATAGACACAAACGAAGGAATTTCTTTATGATGCAGAGCTTCTGCAAATGACTTTTGTTAGTTGTTAATTCTAAGAATAATTACTTTTTGTGTCTTATATTTCCTTTTCATGAATGGAGAATTTTTTAAAATCTATTTTCGTTTTTGAATTACTAAATATTTGCAACTCAGATTAAAGCAATAGATTCTTTTATTTGTAGAAAATGCGACGAAGTTGAGATAAGAGTTATTATGGAGCGTGTTTTTTAGATCTCCAAGCTTAAGATCTTCTGACAAGAGTAACGTCAACATTCAAATGCCAACACACAAAATAGAGATTTTACTTCAATGCCATATTTTGTGAATATAAGAAATAAAACACAGAGATATGAAGAAAAGAAACAACAACTTTTCAATATATGCATATTGTAAATTTATTACACGTAACAAAGCCATCAAAATTGGTAATTTGATTCAGAGGTTGTAATTACTTTATACAAATATTTTAAAATGCTAATAACAAAATGAATAATTTTTCTAAAAACTGTCCATTTATTCTGCTAATGAAATGTCTTATTTTAGATTTCAAAAACCTGAAATAATTCAATTCATTGTTTCGAAGTTGTTTTTATTATCCTTTCAGGATAATAGAAACAACTTCGTAGATACATCAATGTTCTTTTTTCCCAAAATTAATTCTACAGAAAATAATTTTTTTTCTGCTTAATTTTTTTAGGTGAAAAACCAAAAATTCCTGATGTTTTCCAAGTGGAAGTGCAAGGAATCTTCAGGTACGAAAATGCAGAGATGGACGGTAGTTTATATTACGACAGGAGAAGCAACAAAGCAGCAGTATCTTTCACTTACCAAGGGGATACCACAAAAAAAATTTACAGATTCGATGATAATGAAGTACTTGCTATAAGTGGTGAGATTATTTTCCAATATTATGTAAAAGAATTTTTAATAGTATATGCAATCAAATCTCACTATAAGTCACTTAACCTAAGGACTGGACTTGGATTTTGGATCTAAAGGCGCAAGAGCCAGAACTGACTATACTGTGCCAGACATACTGTTAGAATGGAAAAACCATGTCTATATGTAAAAATCTGTAAAACTAGAAGCCGATTAAAAAATTCCCTGGCAATGTCTCTTGAAATTTAACGATATTTAAAAGTACGATGACAAGCTGAAGCATTAAATAGATGATATAAGCCAATTGCTTTTATAAATTTAAAAAGACTTATGTGGGGACGTTCTCCCACAAGCATTTGTAGGTCCACAGTTGAAACATTAAAAAATCGCAAACGATGTTGAGTAAAATCAGGGAATTCAATTAAAATGTGAAGAACCGTTAAAATTGTATGGCATCTGGAGCATAGAGAAGCTCAATCTCCTAATAAGAGATGTCTGTGTGTTAAACGAGTGTGACTAATGTGGAGTCTAGTTAATTTGAATTCAAACTCTCGCACTGGAAGAGCTGCCCACAATGTATTTGTGGGCCTGATAGAATGTAATTTGTTACTGTTTAGTTGATCTCCTGACTCCAGCCACAGAGCATGAATACGATTTCTTCGCATCGTAGATGGGTAAATCATACTGCATAAACAAAAAAGCTGTTTTTTAAGCGTTGTCCGCCAGAACATTTCCTGTTATCCCAATATGACTCGAAATCCAACAAAATAAAATTTCGCAGTCCCTATTTTCCAGAGTCCTTACTAGATCCTAACTTTAAGATACTAACCTTCTAAAAGATTCACTTAACCTAAGAGTTTTGAGTGCTTTGAATATTGAACCTTCAGACCGACAAGCAAGCATCAAGAACAGGAACTGCCTGTGATGACTTAGTATCTAGAATCACATGTATGTATTTAGACTCTCGGGAAAAAATATGATGTGAAAATAAGAAAATGCCACATTACTTAGAAGATGAATACATCAGTAGCAGCTAAAACGAATTTTTATTGGCACTTTTTATGTCTATACACATTATTAAAAAACACTCCCTCAAAATTATTTTCCCGTTTAGTACATAAAATTTAATTACAATTTATAGAATTCCCATGAAAATTCTCTAGGGAATAGGAAGAAGAATATCCTTTATGCAAAAACAGATCAATGGTATCAAAATATTTAATTTATGAACTGTCGATAGACTTGGAATTTCAAATAATGTTGTTTGCACTGCCCATCATTTGTTGGAATATTTTTGTCTGAACGATTTTAACAATATCTTAACTTATTGATTTATTAGAATGAGTAACTTGGGGAACAATTAATCCAATGAAGATGATTAGACAGAAAGATAAGGATCAAATAGAAGATATTTCTAGAGGCATTTTAGAACGTATTTCCCCCTAATGTTTGAAATTTGTGTTCTTAGGGCGTAAAAACAATTTCACTTGGTTGTACAATGCGGATAAAATACTGTTATTTATCAAAACTAGTTTTCCGTGACAAAAGAAAAACCTTACAAAAGTATATTTTTATCTGTAGAATAAAATATATTGAAGACAAAAACTGTAAGTAAATGAAAACGTTAGTAGGATTTTTATGCACACAAATCTTCCATTTACTTTCCCTTAGTTAAAAGACCCTAGTAGCGCACAAATATTATAGAATATTGTATGACAAAGATCTATATTCGCAATATTTTTAATATTGTAGAATATTGTTTAATATATAATATCGTTCAGTATTGAATAATATTGTGCTATAGGCTGTGCTATATGATTATATCATAATGCTTAGTAAAAAAATTGAGGAAATGAACATAGAAGTTGATCTATTGCAGAACTAACTTTCAGATTGGTTACAGATCTTCTATGCCGGTTGTATTCTATTATGTATTTCCCTTTCTGAAGCTATTATAATTTCAAATGGAAGGAATAATGTAAGAAGAATAATCCAAATTTTGTTCTTGGAGGGTCATTAAGTCAATGCTGTAAGTGGCTCGATTGTGCAAAAATAGGTTCAGTACTTAATGGAGATTCATACCTTTCCTGAAGTCGCCTGATCATATTCACGTAAATGAAATTCCCGAGTCTTTCATTTTATCTTGTTTGAATCTATCGGCAATAGGTTTTGTTTAGTTGAAGACAATGTTCAGTGTCGCTGAACTCATCTGGACCATTATTTAAAGGAGAGTTGAGGAGAGCATAAAGGTGCCAGAATGATAAATTGATTTTAATCCATGAAAACTAATTGCTATTAAAGAAGCTCTAACCCATTGTCTCTATTTTCCTCCCTTTGACGACTCGATTGAAGAAATAGTAATTTTCTCAGACTCTAAATCAGCTCTAGAAGCTATACGAAAAGGTGAGTCAGCACTGATGGTAGAAATTAATCTCTTCTTCACTCACTAAATATACCATGCATTCTCCAGTGGATATCTGCTCATGTAGGTATCGAGGGGAACGAATGTGCAGATGCCCTTGCAAAGGAACCACGTGATAAAAAACATCCCCGAACAATTACCTGTACAGATGCAAATGCTGTTGCCAGGCATAGAATCTACAATCAACATTTTGCCAAGGCAAAAATCCTTGATCTAGACTGCCCAAGTAACATCTCCTCTACAATAGCTCAGCTATGTACTGGACATTTCAAGGGCATGAAGATATCACCAACTGGCATTAAATCCAATCCCAACTGCAAGCACTGTCCTCAATCTCAACTGACTCCAGAACATGTTTTTAACTGTCAAAACATTATCCGCTCCCTCTTCCTCCTTGGAGCACCACCCATTGAGATCCTCCATGGCCACCGGGCTCCAGAACTGGCAGATCTCGTCACCAAGACTTATGGTGGAATATAGATTTTATTTTCACCTTTATAGACACGAAAACAACAACAATCCATGCAAGGGATGCTTTAAGGATGCTGTTTGATGGGTTGATTTTTATTTTGAGAATTCGTGAGTTAGAGTTTGCTCTTTTGGATGAGTGAGAAAAATTATTATGAGTTTTTTGGATTATATGGTAAAAATCTCAATGCTAGACTGATGATCAACCTTCATATTTGTATTTGGATATCAAAGGAAAATTTTGATCACACATCAATTAAAGAAAATCAATTTATTTTAATTTTTAAGTTTAAATGCTAAATCTTTTGAAATTCCCACAAATGCTGAAGGCATTAGTTTGTTTGCTAAACCGAATAAAATGATTTTTATTCGTTGTTATATGTTTGTGGAACATCTTAATAGCATCTTCTCTAATTTTTCTATAAAATAATGACTAGAAAATAAGTATTTCTACAGAAATATCAGTGATATTTAAGTTTTTGAATAAATAAATAAATAATAATAATTTATAACTGTAATTTTTTTCGAACAATAATTAAAAAAATTGTTTAGTAATAATTATTTGTATCTTTTAATACTAATTTCTAATAATAATGGATGTAATAAATAATATTCAATAATAATTTCTTTCTTCGAAAACGCTTTATAAATACTTTATTAATACATTAATAGAATGATATAGAGAAAGTACAACAGAGTGCTGACTTTTCATCTTTCATGACTTTTCACTAGTAGATTTCTTTTCATGACTATTCACTAGTAGATTTAGACTTATGTTCAACTTCATGTAACACAGTTGAGAACTAAGTATGATTTTAAGTATGATATGAATCTAAGTTGAAACATTGGATTCATTATTTGATAGAAAACTGTAATTTGCAATTTTAAAGTCTCCAAACACACTTAGATTGTGGTATCGATGAAAGAAAATATTTTGTACATTTTAGTACAATAATAAATGCTTGCTTTTTAACAGTATTTTTAATTATTTAATATCATTTTATAAAACATTTCTAATCTAATAAAATTTTCAAAGACAACATTTTTATCATGTAAATAGAATTAATTTTTAAATTCTTATTTATAGGTACAGAATGCACTGTTGATAAAATCGACGACAATCCTTCTAACTCATTTTTTTCTTTCACTGTTGATGAAAAAGGAAGAAAGGTTTTGGCAGAACCGGAAAAAGTGTTCTATTTTACAAATTCGGTAAGGAATTTCAAAAACTCGGTTGTTTCGGAAATAAATTCCTTCAGTTTTTAGAAATAAAATTATTTTTGTTTATAGAAGGAAATTTTTCTTATTTACATTACATTTAGCAGATCTGAGTATTTTAAAAATGATTGAGCAGACATTTTGAAGACTTGTTTAACCCATTAATGCCTTCTGTTTCATTTTTGGAACACCTCTCACTTCAAATCATGGTTTATTATTTTTTTTTACCTAACATATAGAAATTTCATGCAAAAACTCCAATTTTTTAACCTTAGGCATAAATGGGTTAATATAATTTTCGATAAAATCAGTGTTTCCTCAACATAATGATGTTCAATAGATAAGGTCTAAAGCTTGCAGATTCGTCAAAATTTCCAGTTCAAAATTTTTGACGATTACTATATTTTCTCCTTACTATCTATGCGAGAAAGTAAAAACGGTAGGTATATCAAATTATTATCATAAATTGATCTCATTTGTTTCAAAGTTTTCAAAAGGTGAATTACATATGAAACAATGCATTGTTTAAAAGGAGATTTTCTAAAAAAGATAGCGATTTATTTAGAAATGCAAGATCTCTAGAAAATTTTCATCTATATTTTCAGGTATTAGATAAAGAACAGATGTTTGTTTTTCCTGCTTATATATATAAAGGAAAGATAGATATCCCACAGTATGGGGTGAATGATTGCGATATTGTTCATATTTTTACAAGTAAGTGATATATTTTATCGACATATTTCACTTTATTGATGAAGTTATTAATCGCATGCAACTACATGAAGTGAGGATTAAAGGCATCACAATGATTGGTTCAAGTCGAATACTTTTGTTTTGAATTTACATTTACTTAAAATTATAAATAAAAAATATAAAACTATGTATGTCATTGAAAAGTTTGTTAGTGACTTGTATAAGTCGAAAATTCGAATTCTGATATAGGGTTTTATTGTTCTTTTAATCGCTTTTCATAGAATCATAGCCTTTTTTTTTTACAAAAATTTAAATCTTTGCACCATGTAACAATATAGTGAAAGGCAACGGCGAGCATTAAAAATGTGAAATATATTTATTAAGATTACGAGAACAAATCATTACTAAATTAACGTAAAGCGCATAAATCGATAACTTCAGCATGAACGGTACGTTTTATCGTCTCACTGTTAAGCTGTCGTCTCCCATTTTAAGGGTGAAAGCATCATGTGATCAATAATGCATCGTGGCGAGATATGATCGTGGCATATGAGAACTGTTAGCAGCGCTCACAATATATTTTTTGAATAATTACCATAAATAAATGGTATACTATCTGAAAAAGAGGATGAATAATGTGTTTTCATTTATTAAGTACAGTGTGGCCATAATTAAACTGTCAGTGTTCTGTAGCGCGATCTTTTTGCGAGAATGACGCCACCTTTTGTAGGAAGATTAAACAAGACGGGGGCCGAAGGATTCCTCGAAAAAAAAAATTAGTTCCAAAAGTCACCGCTAAGGGAATATGTGGCGCTGTGTAATAGAAAATAGAGTGTTAACAAATGCAAATAAATACGGAAATAAGATAACCTTTTATTTTGCACATTCAAATCATGTTCAATGTGGCTGCCGTGTTTGTGGACCACATATTGCATTCTGTGCACAGTATTCACAACAGCAGAAAGTAACATGTCTGCAGGAATCTCCAGTACAGTCTGTGATATGTTATCCTTCAACATAGCCAGATCTTGGACAACTCCTTGATAGACCTTGAAAATTTGAATAAAGAACTTCTTCTGCTCAGCGTTCTCTGATACCCAGTAAGTGAAATTGCGGATAAAGAGAATTTATCGGTGTTTATGTAAAATTTTCGCTTTTTTAAAAGTGTTCTCATTTTGCACATGAATTAAATCAGCAAATGTGTAAAATAAAAGGTAATTTCCGTATTGATTTGCATTTGTTAACATTCCATTTTCTATTACACAGCGTCACATGCTCCCCTAGCTGTGACTTTTGGAACTAATTTTTTTTTCGCGGAATCCTTCGTCCCCCGTCTTGTTTAATCTTCCTACAAAATGTGGCGTCATTCTCGCAAAAAGATCGCACTACAGAACACTGTAAGCACTGTCAGTTTAATTATGGCCACCATGTATTAGCTGGTACCCGGTGCTTTGCTGCTGCAGAAGAAATAATTTTGGAAATATCGTTTGAAATTTAAAATAACTGTCTTGTTTAATTAGGAATGATAGAATAATTTAATTTTGATACCGGAAATGAATATTTACATTGAAATCGAGTGATATATAAAGGAGAAGCGTAAATAATATTAATTCTATTTGTTTCAACCTTATTATTCAAAACTTTAGGGTTGGCAATATTTTTGTTTTTGTTTTTCCATCGATAGAAACAAATAAATGCAAGTAATAAGTTTCATCGCTATCGGATGAGTGACATGGCACCGTACAAGAGACATACAGACAAGCATTCATTTTTATTTATATAGATTATATAATTTTACTATGCCTATAACAAACCTGTAAGTGCAAGAAATAAGTATTTGAAGTGTCATCGCAATCGGATGAGAGAAACGGCAGCGCATAAGAGGCATACAGACAAACATTCATTTTTATTTCTACAGATTGTACCAAAATTATTTTTATCGATGTGCAAATATTGTTAAAATATTTAACAAAAATGAGCAATTAAAAGTTTTATATTTAACCTTCGAATTATTTTTCTTTTTAGTTACCCATTGAATTAAAATAAAACAAATTGGAAATGTTATCCTCTCCATTTACTCATATAATTATATTAAAAAATTTTGCTTGTAACTTGAGGTTAAAACTAGAGTGATTTTTTTCCTATGTTTTAAGATTAATGCTGTAAAAATTTCGAAAAAAATTACAGTCACCATGAAAATTCTCTACATAATGAGATCCTTTTTTAAGTATTGTATTATGATACTTACCTGTTACTTACTTTACAAGACGGTGTTACAACAAGCAATATTTAACAAACAATCTTCCCCAAATCGTCTGAATTGTCAAGAAGGAACATTTTCATATCAACACAATGAAAGAAGCTCAAAGATATGAAACGGATGAAACCGTTAGTCATTCGAGGTAGTCGCTTCAAATAGATAAGATTTTGACTGCACGAATTAGGATCTTACATTATGAAACGATTATTTTCTTATGTTTTATCTCTTCTCAAAGTGTGTATGAAGCGTTTTGAACTTTTAAGCGTTAATGTCATTAAAAAAAATTGAAAAATGTTTCATACAACTCTTATAACAATGGTGATTTTTTTAGTTTAAAAATTTACCATAAATCTAACTTTTGATGATTTATTCATATACTTGGGGGCTCCGTATCTTGCTCGCTTATGTTTGTCAACCCCCAGGAAATGTTATTGCAGTTCCTCTCGAATCGCTTCGCTCGCTCGCCATCTACTAAACCATTTTAGTTTAACAAAAGATATATTCAAATAGTTTACTCCAAGACAATGAAAGACATAAAAAAAGTGTGAAGCCAAAAGTAAACTCAAATATTGAACCTTAGAAAAGTTCTTTGTTAACACAAATAACTTCTCATTTAGGAACTATATACAGGGTGATCAGCGAATAAGCCCTGATTTCAAAAATAAATATTTCTACAACAAAGATCCATAGAATTATGAGGTAAACTGTACGTTTATTAGCAAAACTGTAAAAATGCTGTTCAAAAGTTTAGAAAATTTAGTTACGAAAATCGTTAACAGATGGCGCTCTCATCACAATGCCCATAGACGCTTTCAGTGGGACGTTAAAAATGAAAAATGACTCTCGATTTGACTCCTTGTGACTTCTTTCTGTGTGGAGCATTGAAACACACTGTCTGTAGAAACAATCCCGCCACTCTCGATGAGCTTGAATCGTTGATTGGTGTTGCATGCGATTCCAATTCAGTTGAGATATTGCAAGATGTGATGTCAAATTTCATTGTTCGATTACGCCACCTCATTGTTTCGAACAGTGAACATTTTGGAAAAATTGTATTCTGATTGCAAAGATCGTATCACTTTATTGTTTTTTTTTAAAGATTCCTTTCAGAGAAAGAGTTTTCAGAGCAGAGAGCCATCTGTTAACGATTTTTGTAACTAAATTTTCTAACTTTTGTATACTATTTTTACAGTTTTGCTAATAAACGTACAGTTTACGGCATAATTCTATCGATCCTTTTTGTTGAGATATTTAATTTTGAAATCAAGGCTTATTCGTTGATCAGCCTGTACATTCACCACAGAAACAATTTTTTTTAAAAAAGGGCTTTATACACATTTTTTTAAATTTAGGAACCATACCAAAGAAATAGAGTTAAAAAAATTGATATTGATAAAAAAACTGTTTGAAAGCAGCACTATTTATATTCAGTCCATTCCAAAATAGGTTTAAAAAATGAAAGAAATAAAAAACGTAAGTTAAAAAGCATACTCGAAAACTAAACTTTAGAAAAAAGTGTGACAGCAGTCTCTTTTTATGTCACACAAATAAAAACAAATAACTTCTTTTCTTCTTCTTCTGTCTTCTCTTTTTCGACGATTTCGTTTTAAAATTGATATGGCACGACTTATACTCATTGTAAAAATTTTATCCGTTAATTTTTCGAACGCGTTCGCTTGAAATCTTATCAAACCGATTTTTGATATTACCGAGAAAGGTCGAAGTGTTGCCAAACTACGATGAACAAATTCAACCTGATTTTGCATCCTCATAAGTGTTTTATATGTATTACCGTTAAAGCATATAATGCAGTTATTTCATAGAATACCTAGTTATTCCATGAAATAACTGATCGTGTCCGTTAATGTGTTATTAATTTGACACTTCAACTAGTTATTTCATAGAATAACTAGTTATTCTATAAATTATCTAATGAGAGACAGTTAAATTGTAAAATAAACTATTTATCTAAAATGAAATAACTAGGTATTCTATAAATAAACTAATGATAGACAATTAAAAGGAAAAAGAAGCAATTTATCTAATTTATGCAACGTATAAATGGTATTTATGGAAACGTACCATAAAATCATTTGTTACAACAAGGACTACTAAAATGACACTTGGAAGTACAAAGAACATTATTTCTGAAACAAAAACATTTTTTGTTGACACACTGGGTTTTACACGAACATTTTTTAAATCCCTGACCAGTACCTAAACTTTGAGCTGTAGCAACCGACCGGAGCGATATTTCTACATCCGGTACTTCTTTGATTTCAATTAATCGAAAATAACGTTTTTTCCCCGCTACTTTCCATATTGTTAAACGAAACGTAAATGTGCCTTATACTTAAAAGCGAGATATATGGTATAGATTATTTTACGCTTTAACAGGCTGCAGATCGTTATTCTATGAAATAACTAGTTAAAGTGTCAAATGAATAACATATTACACATTTTAATGGACACGATCAGTTATTTCATGAATATGAAATATTCTATGAAATAACTGCATTATATACTTTAACGGGATATATATATCGATTTTACTTCCTTTAACTCAAGGACCAGAAGAGATGACTCCGAATTGTGAAGGCAACTCCTGCCAGCCCACAATTGCGACCATATCAGTAAAATGCAAGAAAGACAACAGAGAAGTGGATCACACTTACAATTTCTTCCGATTCAAATCCAGCATTGAGGACACAAACGTATTCCTACCTCCGTCTGGTGTTTTCTGCAAAGTCGAGAATAAGAGCGAGTTTCCAGGACTGCCTGCTTATTTCAGTTTTTCTTACGATTTGATTGACGAGCAGGAAGGCACAGGCGATAATCCAGGAGTTTTTGCTGTTCACAAAAAGGTTAGAACCATCCATATGTTTCAGTTATTCAATTTCATAAACAGTTTTGAAAATTATTATTTGTCTAGAACATTTCTATCATTTTTAATTGTGAAAAAATCCAGGTAGTCAATAAAAGAGTAATCTGTTCTATGCAGTTATTGAAAAAAAAGAAAATATGATTTTCCTGAGTCATTCATTAACTTTATTGTAAAACCCATCTGATGTTTTACTTTCTATGGACTTGCTACTTTACATTACTATCATTTTTAAAGGCAAAAAAATCGATTTAGTCAATAAAAGAGTTAGTAATTTATTCTATACAGTTATTAAAAAAAAGAAAGTTGGAAAGTATGATTTCCCCTAGTCGTTTATTAATTTTATTCTAAAACCCTTCTGATATTTTATTTCTTATTAACATAATACTTTTAATCTATTTAACACTAGCTTTTTGTATTGTAAAACGAGCCATAATTATGAGATATATGTAAAAAATATCGTTATGTCCGATGTTTCTTATTTATATGCATATATAATATAAAAATATTAGTATTGTTTGAATTATATGGGTGAAGAGCCTTGATGCCTAGGCACTTCTAATCAGTTTGATGTAGTTAAGGGCAGAAAGAAATACAGAATTAATGTACCATAGGTGCATCAATTGTGTAAAAGAAGGTTTTCTTATATGCACTTAATGTGTAAATTGAAGCAGTTCTTTAAATGCACTTTAAATATCGGAAAATTTTATGGAGATTTATCAGAGCCTATTTTGTAGTAGATTAAGAAATAATACATTTTCCATCTCAGCGTGCATATATAGTTTCTTCCTTGACTGAGGGAAATTTATGAATTTAAAAAAGTAATATAGAGTTGGTTCTTCATAATCCACTGAATTTAAGGCAAATTAGTGATTTTTTAATTATAATGAACAATTTTAATAATATAAATAACAATATAACAATAATATGATTTAACAATTATATTTAGTAACATATATTAACAATTATATATGTACCTTTTATTTTTGAGGGCTTTCGGAAAATATTAAAAATATAGTTTATTTGCTCTAAAGGATTCGAATGCTCTTAACTTCACCGGGTATTATTTTTATTAATTTAATGTATTAGATAATGAATATTATTTAATTTATACTACATTTTTTTGAAATAATTCTTATGCTGTATCATCACCTTTCAACAGAAAGATAAGGATTTCGAATGTTCCGTTCCTTCTATTTATAGTCTCAAACTAAAACAGAAAAGTTGTATTAGTTCCGTTTATTTATTGTTATGATTTATTGGTACTTAGTTTTTAAATCAATTATTTCGTCTCTTTTCAATTCCAGGTTTGGTACGATTCTAAGCTTAACATTATTCGAATGGATGAATATGACGATGATCAAATATTAATTGCTTCTAAAATCTACGATTTTTATGGAGGTGAGGTATTGTGTTTTTTATTGAATTAAAAATATTTGCTTAGAAGGATAATTTTTTCTCTTTAGTTGTATTTTTTATTTATTGAATCGAAGTCTGCTCTCATTTAACAGAAGCAGTTGCCTTCGAGATTTACTTGATATGAATTTTTCTATCCTGTGGTTTCCATAAGATTGCTATCTGTCTTAATGCAAAACCCATGTTTTTGAATTGTCAAAAATAATCACCTTTTTTTTTTCTCACACTTTAATGCTTTTAATTTCTTTCTTTCCTTTGAGATGTAACGTAATTGTGAGTTTTAATTTTATAACCTTTGGTTCACGTAATAAAAAAAGAAGCAGTGGTTGAATAAGTAGCAATTTCGTACACATATATACTTGCTAGACATTATAAAAAATAATCACAATTCTTTTGATAAAATGCTTCAGATCACAAACACTCTATTTAGAATGTACCTTTTTATTACATTACCCATACTGTACATTTACTGTAGAATTCCCTTTTAGCATGGATGGATAGAGAATAATTTTAATTTTGTACAAAAAGTTATATAACAGCGAAAAAGACGCTATAATGAAGAATGCAAATGTGATCATGGGAGACGTAAGTAAGAACATAAAAGCTTTGAAAAATCAAACAATATATATATATATATATATATATATACTGAAGTGACAAAAGTCATGGGATGGCAATATGCAAATATACAGATGGCAGTAGTATTGCAGCGAAAAAGGATAAATGCGCAGTTCGTTTTCCAGAGCTTTCATTTGTGTTCAAGTTATTCATGTGAACAGGTTTTTCGTGATTTATGGCGGGCCGACGAGAATTAACAGACTTTGAACGTGGAATGTTAGTTGGAGCTAGACGCATGGGTCATTCCATTGCGGATATCGTTAGTGAATTCAACATTCTGAGATCCACAGTATCAAGAGTGTGCCGAGAGTATGAAATTTCAGGCATTACATTCCATAATGGACAGCGCAGTGGGCGACCACCTGCACTTAACGACCGAGACCGCCGACGTCTGTGTAGAATGGTCAATGTTAATAGAGACGCAGCACTTCGTCAAATAACTGCAGGAATCAATGTGGGACGTACGAGGGACGTGTCCGATGGGACTGTGTGGCGAAATTTGTCTTCCTTGCGCAATGACAGCAAAAGACCGACTCGAGTGTCTTTACTGACAGCACGACATCGCCTGCAGCGACTCTCCTGGGCTCGTGAGCATATCGACTGGTCCCTAGACCAGTGGAAAACCGTGGCGTGGTCAGATGAGTCATGATTTCAGTTGTTACGAGCTGATGGTCGAGTGTGGCGCAGACCCCACGAAGCCATGGACCCAAACTGTCAGCAAGGCACTGTTCAAGATGGTGGTGGCTGCATAATGGTGTGGACTGTTTTTACACGGCATGGACTCGGTCCTCTGGTGCAACTCAACCGATAATTGACTGGAAATGGTTATGTTCAGCTGCTTGCAGATCACTTGCAGCCATTCATGGACTTCACGTACCCACACAACGATGGAATTTTTATGGATGACAATGCGCCATGTCACCGGGCCAGAACTGTTCGCGATTGGTTTGAAGATCATTCCGGACAATTCCAGCGCATGATATGGCCACCTAGATCGCTCTATATGAATCCCATCTAGCATTTATGGGACATCATCGAAAGGTCCGTTCGTGCCCAAACTCCTGCACCATCCACACTTTCACAATTATGGACGTTTATACAAACAGCATGGCTCAATATTCCTGCAGAGGACTTCCAACGACTTGTGGACTCCATGACACGTCGAGTTGTTGCACTTCGCCGGGCAAAAGGAGGACCGACACGATATTAACAGTCATCCCATGACTTTTGTCACTTCAGTGTGTGTGTGTGTGTGTGTGTGTGTATATATATATATATATATATATATATACAGGGTGTCCCAAAAAGATTGAAACGCGCTTTAATTCTTTATCCGTTAAAGATAAGTAGGTGATGTAATTTGAAAAAATGTTCAAAATAAGATAGGAGAGAAGATTACATTAAGAAAAAAAATCCACCTGTAAATTTTTAAAAGTTACACTATGTAAATTTTTATACAGCCCCTCTATGCAAATTTGGTCAATTAGAAAGTTTTTCCTTTCCAACCCAGAAGACCATTAAAAAAAAACTGCATAACTGTATCTTTAAAACTTTTTGAATAATAACGCAGAAAAAAAATTGACTTATGTCACTTTTCCATACCACTTGAAAAACTTTTTCGTCGGTGAAAATAGGGACCATATCCAAATTAATAATAGAAATTCTTCGATCAAAAAAAGATAATAAGTGTAAAAGAAATCCAAAATGACATTTAAATAAAGTCCTTATTGATGGAGTTAAACAGTTTTGACAACATAAGACTATAAGAAGTGTAACATAAAAAATAATAAATAAATAAAACGAAAATACATTTAAAAACACACGAATCATAAAGCATTCTCAAAATGTTTTCCATCAACACCAATACATAATTGGGCTCATCTAATAATGCTCCTGTAAATATTTTGGATTTCTCCTCCTGTAATATTATTGCATGCATTAATTATCTTTTGTTTAAGGTCAGTTACATTCAGGGGCTGAATATTATAAACTAGCGTTCGAAGCCGACCTCAAAAATAAAAATCGAGGGGAGTTAGATAAGGAGATCTGGGGGGCCATTCTGTGGGTCCATTCAGACCAATCCATTGTTTATTAAAGTTTTCGTTGAGCCAGTTTGTTACATTTATAGCCTTGTGTACAGGAGCTCCGTCTTGTTATAAATACATTTTTTTTTACTAATGACAATGGTGTCGTCTCCAAAGTATCTGTTACTATGCCATTTAAAATAGCAAATATTTTATAATTGTAAGTGTTCCTTCATAAAGCACTGGACCAATCAGTTTTCCGTTCCAAATTCCGCACCATATGGACACAAAAAACTTTCTCTGGTGATGTATTTCTTGCACAAAAAATGGTTTTGTATCATTCCAATAATGATCGTTGTGTGCATTTATGTGTCCATTTTCCGTAAACAAACATTTATCAGTCCACATGATGTTCTTGACAAAGTTTGAATCTGTGTCCTGTTGCATTAATAACCAATTGGAGAATGCTACACATCGGTTAAAATCAGAGGGATGGAGTGCTTGAAGTCCATGAATACAAAATGGATGCCAATTGTGTTTTTCAAGTACTCTATGGATTGACGTCCTAGGTAATCCTGTAATTGCACTTGCTTTTCGAATGCTTGATCGTGGATTGGAAGAAAAATATGCAATAATATCAATTTCTTGGCCTTCATTGTACAAGATATTTCTACCAGGACCAGGTCTTGGATAAAATGAACCGGTAGTTCTCAATCTTCTCATCATCCGATAAACAAATGTACGTGAAATTTCAGGAAAATAGGGATATCGCGGTCCAAATTCCCGAGCAGTTTCTGCATTATTTCTATTGCAAATAGAATAAATCATTGCTAGTTCAAATAGTTCGTCATTTGTTAAAAGTACCATAATGCAAAATTAGTTACAGTATTTTTACTTCGACAATATGAAACTCAACATCGCTGAATGATTTCTAAACTTTATTTTGATATGCACGAGGAAATCTTGGTTGAGTTGTACAGGAAATAATATTAGAACTAAATAAGTTTATTGAAAAATAATCGTCTGCATTTCTTTATGTAACTTAAAAATAAAAATAAAAACTTTAATATACACGTATTAGAGGCGGCTAAATTCCAGTTAAATGAAAGGCAAAAATTGTCTGGGAGTTAATTTGTTAGAATGTCGGTTTGACAAAAATGTGGTGAATTTGAAAACAATTAAAATTCTACCAGACTAATTTAACAGTATTTTTCTTTTTTATAAATTTTGCTATAAAAATCTGTCTAAAATAAAAATCTATAATAAAATGGCTTTTATTGATTTTCAACGAAATCTTATAAAATTTCCAATGTAAATTTAGAATACATGGCATGAAATTACTTGCCCCTGATAAGATTAAAACAAAAGACAATTCTGTAACTGTATCGTGAATCTACCGTAAATACGCAAAAATGTGTTTTGTAGATAATATTAAAAAAAATTATGTGTTTATAATTTGTTGCAAATTTACATTTCCATTTTGGTATATGGTCACTAAAAACATAGTTCAATTTTCAATTACTTATAACTCACTCAATTTTAAAGATACATTTATGCAGGTTTTTTTAATGGTCTTCTGGGATGGTAAGGAAAAACTTTCTAATTGACCAAATTTGCATAGAGGGGTTGTATAAAAATTTAAAAAGTGTAACTTTTTAAAATTCATAGGGGAATTTTTTTTCTTAATGCAATCTTCTTTCCTATCTTATTTTAAACATTTTTTCAAATTACATCACTTACTTATCTCTAACGGTTAAAGAATTAAAGCGCGTTTCAATCTTTTTGGGACACCCTGTATATATATATATATATATATATATATATATATATGTAATTAAAAAAAGTTTTGGGCTGCTGGATTTGCGTTTCAGTATTTCTTCAGAAAATCTGTTATAAAATTTTGAATTTTACAAACTGCTTTTAATTAAACATCTGCTGCTCACACTTATCTTTTCTCTTCAGTTCTCTAATGTCTATGATCTCTATTTTCAAATCGTAAGCAATTCTCTAATGCTTATTATCTGTATGCCATATTATTTTCTCTTTCCAACAATTTAGATACTATATTGTAAAAGACCTTGCGCATGCACTAACACGATTGCATCTTCCTATTTTGAATATTGCAGACATATATATATATATATATATATAT
>JAPMOQ010041230.1:231563-264498 GCA_026543055.1 Argiope trifasciata
TTAACAGTTTTTTTAGAAATTAAATTTTTTGAAAAATTTTGAGTTGTTTTAAATGTGAAGATTATTTTTCCAAATATTTTTTTCCAGGTAGTTACTAGCATACTATATAAAATTTGGTATGAATTTTCTTCTACCAATTGTATTGAATTTTTTAAATTGTAAAAACCAAACAAAAAAATCTGATAAATGCAGAAATTCTGTCTTTGGACATTTTTTTCTAAAAAATTACTACTCACCTTAAAGTTAATTCAATACTCAGTTCAATAAAATAAATATTTCAGAATATTCTCAAAAAAACTCTCACCCATTTCCATATTTTTTAGAAAGCCTTAGAGTTTCTAAATGTAGCATATAATCAAAAACATAACATGGAGAGAAATTACATTAAGTGTTTCCTGCTGATTCTTAAATACATGCTTAATAGAGTTAGGGATGGATTTGTAAAAAATTTCGGTTAGAATGTTTTCTAAACAAGTTCAAAGTGAAAAATTCTGTTTCCTCAAAATTTCACAAAATTTCGAGCTACTTTTCTTAATTCCAAGAATTAATATGGATATCAAAAATAAACTCAATGATTCTGTTAAAAAAACCTTATCTTTGAAAAAAAATTGGGGAAAAATACTTAAAACTGCACAAGAAAAAAAATTTTTAATAAAAAAAGTTAATATTTTTTTAAAAAATTTAAATTTGTAACTTTTGAATCTGAAAAATATTTTAGAAAATTAAGTTTCAGCACTGTTAACATCTATCTACTACAAAATGGAAAAGAAATTGTTGCAAATTGAGGAACTTTTTTTGTGTACCTAGTTCCCTTAAGTTTTTTTCTCTATATATAGCATCCTACCAATAACCAATTAAAATTCTATTGATGGACATAATGACTCATTTCGTAGAATAATAATTTATTTTGAATGGATAATTATAATTTTTTTAAAGAATACAAACAAGATTTTTGGTCAATTATGGTGGTTTGAATGGCATATCAAATAAAGTGGAGAAAGACTTTTTATGCATGACTCATTGCATTCATTCGTTGAGACAAACAAAATTATTTTAGTTTAAACTGCAAGTTAATTGAAATCCATCTCAATTTTGATGTACAAATTGTACTCGGCTTTTCTAAATCTCGGAAGAAGCTTTTCTAAAAGACAGAATAAAATTGTTCTAATTATTCGTCTCAATCATATGATAATACTGTTTTTTTTTAATATAGCAGTTAATACAGACAATATTCGAATTAAATTTCAAGATTTCTGATAAACAAAATCTTTTTTTTTTTTTTGTATTTTTATGAAAAATGTTTAATAATTTCTAACATATTTCTATCCACAATCTCTTCAGATAAATTTCTGAAAGTCTAAATATGAATATAAATATACTTGAAACTCAAAAATATCGGTGTTTGAAATCAATTATAAGAAATGCTATATTCATACTAGAGAAAGTAATAATTTTAAAATTAGATAAATAAGTTTGAAATAATATTATTATTTATAATCTAAGCGTTAATTTTTTAAAAATTTAATTCCTGATCCGTTTATTCCATACTCTCAATCTTTTTATCATGTTATGTGATGTAGATTCTTCGTGAAACTTTTCAATACTTTCATCATGCAATCTGATATAAACTCATTTTTTATAACTGACAAATAATGATTTCTAAATATACTACTTTTAAATAAACTACTTTTCTTAAATATACTACTTGTCTACTTTATAGAATAATAGATACTGCATCTAAATTTTTGTATCTTTCTGCTGATTTTTTAAAATACTTTTCTTATACATTCATAATTAATGAAATGTATATAAAGTAACCTAAATGAAAAAAAGAAGTATGTAGAAAGGCAAGTACAGATAGAAAATAGGAAGCAAAAAGATAAATTGCATAATTTTCGGGAACGAATATAAGCTAAATTATATAAATAATACTAAAGAAGCGAAAAATGAAATTTAGACATAGTAAGAAAAAAATAAGAAAGCTAAAGAAAATAGTTTGGAGTATTGCTCATAAGAATGTGATAGCTTCTAAACGGTATACAGTTACAGTGAAAAATATGCTAACAGTTAGTAACTAATTTTACTAACTTATATTAACTGCACCTTTGATGCAGTATTTTTTTCTGCCATCAAAGCTCTATATTCAAACTCTGTTAATAGTTTCCATGCAGAGCTCTGAAATATCTTTATATTATATCGAGCATTTAAACTATGTAATTTTTTTTAAAGTTAACTGAATGCATAGTGATAATTTTCTATTGAGAAATTTCAGATAATTTAAAAAGGTTTTTTTAAAAATGCATTTTTTTACAGGATGTCGAATATAAAATTACTGCAATTGAAAATATAGTACACCCGGAAAGTAAGTTTAATCCAGTTTTTCTCACTTTTTCAGTTTTGTGTTATCTTCAAATTACTTTTAAATTCATTATTTTTTATTTCTTTTTTCCAGCTATAATGAAAAATTCATTTTCCGGAGGTAAATATTCGATTTTTAAAAATTTTTCTGAAGCTGATTTATAATTTTATTTATAGCTGTAACTATAGAATATTTTATTATTATTTCTGAAACACTTTGCTAAGGGAAAGAAAGAGAACTTATTCAAACATTATTATTGTTAACTTATTCAAAATAAACTGCGTTTGGAATGTTTAAACTACCATAGTTAGACAGTATTAAGAAAATGGAGGGGAATTATTTTATGCCCTTACATTTTTTGATATATTATTATCTAATACTCAGATTCAAACTAATATCTATTTTTTTACTTCAAAATTTTAATTGGTAAATATTTAAGATGTGCACAAAACTTTTATATTGCTTCACTTGAAGAAATTACCATTTGAGAAAAATGTTTCTGAATTTATAATTGTAGAGCTTGGAATTATTCAGAGTTGAAGAGGTAACAATAAAAATGCATTTTATCAAAACTTTGGGATGAAAAAAATGGGTATGGAAAATGAACGTAATTTTATTTAAATATGACAACTTTATTAAAAATACCTTTATTTTAAAATTTTAATAATTAAATATTTTATGTAACTCTTATTTTAATAGCTTCTTCATCAAAATATTTTAATACCTCAAATTTTCATAGTAATATAATTCGCTTATAATATTATAAAGGCCTCCAGCCATAACATCATACGTATCTTCTTGCATACAGCCGACCACCCCGTCACCACTAAACCTAGCAGTATCGACAGGATTTGTTGTGGTCGACTGCTAATGTATCGTCATATGTATCTCTCTAATTTTTTGTTAGCTCCTGTAGAATTTATACTATAACTTAATATAACATAAGGTATTATTAAATTGCAATTAATATAGTTATATTTTTTATTGGAGCCAAGCATTTTTTTAATACTAAATAGTGAATTAATTACTGAAAAAAGAGTCACTGAGCATTTAAACCTTATGAGCACTAAAGAGTATGTTTCTTAATTAATATAGCTCAAGAATTTTTCTATAAGTTTTCTAAGATTCATCAGGAGTAGATCGATTAATTAGCAATGTTTAATTTTAAATGCATCAAATATAAGAAAATAAACAGGTTTAAAATGAAAGGCCGAACACAAATTTACAGCAATCAGAACACAATGTACATGCTAGAATTTTCAACGCCAGTTATAAAACGAAAAATTAGAAATTTTGATTTCCCTTTATTCTATTTTATTTTAATTCAAAAGTACTTCAGAACGAAACCTAAAGATCAATTAATTAACAATGTTTAATTTTAAATGCCTCAAACATGTAGAAAGTAAACAGAATCACTTGAAATAATCGGTCGAAAATATTTTAAGAGTAACCTCATTAGCATGGGAAAAAAACCGAATCCTTTCTCATTTAGCGGTAGGGAAATGAAAAGACTTTTTTGGTGGTAATCTTATTTTTTAATTAATAATTAAAATTTTAATTAAAAATTCAAAAAATTGATCCCAAGTGCACATTTTTGACCTCCAAATCATACATGTGCCAAATTTGGTAGCTGTAGGTCAAATGGTCTGGCCTGTAGAGTGCCAAAACACACATTAATAATTAAAATTGTTAGTAATAATTATTGTTATAGATATAGATAAATTCATTCCAAAAATTATGTTTGATCAGTACAATACTTAAATTTTTCTTGAATTGATTGCTTATTACAATATAAAAAATCTGGGCATATTAAATCATTCCTTCGGGAATTATGATTTAATTTATTCTTTCTTCATAATTTTTTTCATTGTTTGAATACAGAATAAAACCCAAAGAAAAAGAATTTGAAATAAGTATAAACTCAATTTGTTTCAGCTTTAGATCATAGATTAACCACTTAAGTAATTTTTATACTTTTTTGAGAACATTTACTGAATTTCGTTATGTCCTTTAAAATTTGAAGAAAAAAAAAGACTCTTAAAAATTAAGCTGCTTTCCTATACTATCAATCTACACTAGGTTTTTATTTTTATTTCAAAAATTATCCAGAAATTCCTGTATTCGGCATAATCCATTTGTTTATATCTACGTAATTGAAGAACGTCTGGTTTTATTACGAGCCAAAAACTATTATATTCCCATATTTCTTCTTACACAAACGTTCCTCACTAAACATTAGGAACTCATAAATCAAAATTGAATCATACGAGGGGCGATCCAAAAAAGTTTACAAGATAAAGGAAAAATACCTCATTAACAATACATACAAGATATATATGGTAACTAAGTAACGATCACTTCTCTACATAATCACGGAACCTGTTGAGGCATTTATCATACCCCTGGACCCATTTGTTCAACTGGTCTTGGTAATAATCAGGTTCCTGACTATTGAATCAGTTCTCGGCACCTTTTTGAACATCATCGTCTGATATGAACCTTTTTTCGGCCTAGTGTTTCTTCAATGTCAGCAAAAGGAAATTATCTCTGGGCAAAATCGTTGTTGTGTGTGTGTGGGGGGAAGGGTGGTGGCTCCAGATTTCCAATCTGAACATTTCCAGCAATCATTCTGCTCGCATGAAAAGAATCCTATGCTTCGTTTCAGTACTCTCCAACGATTTGTCTGTGGATATCCTATGGGGGCACATGCTTGAGCCATAAAAATCGTATCAAGGCCCTCACGTCTATGCCAGACCGTTTTTCTAGACGTTTTGTCTTTACCGTGGCTGTTTCTAGTCTCACTACTAACGTTATCTGCTCGAATGATCGAGCAGATAACGTTAGATCAGGAACCTAAGACAATTAAGGCCATGCGTTTCTAGTTTGGGTAACAATATTCCCATCAACAATTTCTACTTTCCAAAGACTGTTGCTTGTAAACTTTTTTGGATCACCCCTCGTACAATGTTACTAGCTGTTAATCGTCCGCCATGATAAATACATGTTGGACAATATAGTGCTGGCTTAAATCTGTCATTCAAGTACTAGTCAGTCATTGCGACACATGATTTATTCGATATATAAAAATCTAATTGACCATTATATATCAGATTTACATACATGTTTGTTGCTATTGGCAATAGCAAGGATTATATATTCACTTACATTTATATAAATTGCATGATATAAACTGCATCGTAACTCCATTGTTACTAGGGAAGGAGTGATGTAGAAGCTACATTTCGATTTTATAATCTTTGTTTTTTTAAGTTGTCCTTTTAAAAAGTGGCAACAGTAGTAGCGTTTTGATGGAATAAAAATTTAGTGACTTGATGTAGTTTCGCTTATTTCAATTTCAAATATAATCTGCAATTATCATTCCAGAAATATAATCCATATTAATAACCGATCTTAATGAGTTTAACATAACAGCGCTACATGTTATCATTAGATTTCCACTTACCATCCAGAAATAAGATTAAAACATGTTTGACGACGAGCTTTGTAGAGGTATAATGCAAACATCCCGAAAAATGACCCGGAACAAGTTTTTCAATTAGATACAATTTTCGAGGAATAATGTCGAATTCAATTGATTAGGGAAAGATTTGAGTTACATAATGCTTAATAAAAGCGCAAACAAATTGGAACAAAACCTGCCGTCTTCCTAGAACAGGAATGACGCGTCTGTCATGGGTTCGAGTCCCGGTTTGGGTATGGTTTTTCTTCATCTGTTTTATCTGCGAGATAAATGAAAGTGCCTCCCTGTGAAGAGGGGTTGTGCAATCAAATGTGATGCTTGAGTAGATAAGATGTACTCTTGGTCCTAGTCAAAGCTACTAAAACAAGTGACGCATCCTTGGCTAAAAATTACTGATTTCGTCCGCGAGTTTGTCGATGGCAAGTGCCATTAGAAACAACAAGAACAAAACCTTAACAATATGCACCCAGAGTACGGTTTCCATTGACAGAAACTAAATTTATATACACTCACCCTCGGATATTTTTTTACTGAGCGAATGATCTTTATCTTTGCTGTACTACACAGTCCCAGATCCAGTTTGCTTATACTTCTAATGTATTTTCTGGACACAACTATGAATTACACCAATCAACAAAGCGATTTCTAGAAGAGATATGCGCTCTTTCGACCAACAAATGTTCAGATTCAGTAGTTTCTCTGCGAGAGCTCGTTTTACGATTTTTTAAAGAGAAAAAAAAAATACTATTTAAAAGCGTAGAATTGCAATAACACGTGTTACAAGGATCATCTAATCTCGAAACACTATAAAAAATTTTTGAAACTAAACAAAATGATAGCAATATGTACAAATATAGGAAGTGTATACTCAATTTTGTTGCATGCTTTTCTATTTCTTCGAATCGCTTAATTTTTTCGTAAAAAATAAGTTAACTATGGAAATTTTTAGTTATAGGATGGATAAAAAAGCTTAAGCATCTGAAATAAGAAGTTTCGTCCACTTTAAATCAATATTAACTTTATAATAGGAAGAAGTCTAAAGGTTTACGAGGTTTTTTGTTTACTGTATTTTGTTCAATTTTGTTGTTCACTGTATATATATGCATTTAATATTTTTATTACTGTTTTCTTTTTCTCGCAGCAACTCTTGCTGGTACTGCCTTGGGACTCTTCGTTGTTGGAATAGTTATGGGCATAGCAGGCTATTATGTTTTCCTCAGAAAAAGAAACACTTTACCTGACTACACGTTGCACTTGAAGGCAATGAAAGGCTGAAGAAAATGTGAACTAGACAATTCTATAGACTATATTTTACTGTACCATTTGTTTTACAAAAACTTATTTTGGGAATTGAACCTGATGTAAATGAAGTTCTGTTTATTTTTTATTTAGAAGATTTATTATTTTCTACCTATGTTTCTATTTTATTAGGCTCAATCATTAATCGATTAACCATTATTAGGCTCAACCATTGTATTCGATGTTTACTATTTCGGTTTCTGACTCTGTGGCAAATACAAGGTGTCTGAAAATTCTTATACACATCAAAATCTATCCAAAAAAATTCTAAACGAAGGCATTTCTTTTAAGCTGTGTATTACTGCCATTGTTCATAAAGTTAAATTTCGAAGAATTGTACTTTGCAGTTTCCGACAGATGGCGCTATGTATGTCTTGATAGCGATTTAATAAGAAAATTTCACTTGGTAGTCATCAGTATTTTCAAAGTTAAGTTTCTTAAAATTCCATAATGTGAGGTTATAGAAAGACATGTATCAGATGCTTCGCATCTTTTCAAGGTTAAGTTTCTTACAATTCCTTCATATGTGGTGATAGAAGGAATTATATGTATCAGATGCTTCGCAGTATTTTCTTGGGTTAAAACAAGGCATCGTACTTGCTTAAGCACTTCCAAATGCATTGCAAAAATAGAGCGTAGCTTGAAAAATGTTATGCGTAATCAAAGTATCTTTCATTGAAACTATCAACTTTAGAAGTGCAATTGTGAGTAATTAAAAACCTTTTGTTTCTACAATTTAGAGTTTTTGTATTCTATAGTTCTATAATTTGTCCAAGATTTTCCAAACACTTTCTATTAAACCATTTTCATTAATTGATCCAAAGATACAAGTGAAAGAATGGAAATTTACAATCTTTTAGAATCGGAAACTTATCTTAATTTCGTTTCTGAGATACAAAATATGTTTCAAGATTTAAATGTGTAGTTAAGGGTGGTTTTAATTAAATCTTTATGTGAATTTCCAAAAAGGAAAAATAAAATAAAGTTGCAACGCATACTGAATTCAAAGTAGATAAATAAATAAGCTAAAAACTTACACAGTCTAAATAACTGGTCGTATTCAATTCCTACTATTAGTTCACACTCTCCCCATATATATTTATCGATATCCCTTGTTCAAATAGTTAAGCGTTTATGAAATACTTTTTATTCATCCACTCAAGTTCAAATAATTTTTTTAAACTTGTCTAATACAAAATCAAGCTAAAACTATATTAGCCCCCAAAACATAAAATGCTATTATTTTTGACAAAAAAAAATAAACACTCTTAACGTAGCGAACAAGATATTTAAAATATAAAGCGTCCTTACAAAACGAAAATGACCTTGAGGAATTGGCATGTATTATTTAAAAATAATTTATGCTAACCCTCCGTACAAATTTCGTCAATTAACAAGATAAATATACAGAAAAATAATGTTCTTTTTAAAACTATTTTTATAATTAATTTCATACTATCGTATTGATGACAATTTATAAGAAAGGTGTTGCAAAATTATCAAAAGAAAGATATGACATTTACTAAACTTCATTTCTGGAGCCTGATCTAGAAATTTCAAAGTTCTGCTAGTTGCATCCTACTTCCTAATCAAAGTACTGCTAGTGATATTTGTTTTAATAGTTATATTTTTCGATACTTCGGTTTTTAAATTTGAAATCATCAATTCTTATATGTTCTGTTATTTCTTTTCCTTTTGACTTTCTTTACTATTGTTTATTAGCCAAAATAAATGTCATCTGCAGATATAAAACGCTAACTCTCTTGTTTAATAGTAGCGGTCATATAGTCATATTCCTTTTAAGAGAGTAACTCACTGTTTAAGAGAGTGCTGATGGGGAGAAAGACAGCTATTTACTACTTCGAAAGGAATGTTAGTTTGACTGTTCAGTCAATGTAAGGTTGGACAATACTTATTCAGCAGTTGACCACAACAAATCCTGTCGATACTGCTACGTTCGGTGGTGGCGGGGTAGTCGGCTGTATGCAAGAAGAGGAAGGAAGCAGTCATATATAAATAAATAACTATGTGAACGCTTTTACATTTGTATTGAATAGAATACTTCAGTTATAAATAACATGCAAAATATTATTAAAATTGCTTTGGGAAGGATACACTAAAAATTCTATTTATTCAGAGAAAAGAAGATATGAAAAAAAAACCTCATAAAATAAAAGCCAAGTATAGTTTAACCAAATGCGAAAATAGATTTAACCACCTCCAAATGGTTAATTGATTTGATTTGTCGTTGGTAATTTGTGACCATCTCTTCCAAAACTATTATCGACCAAAAATAGTTTTTGTCTTACATTAAAATTCAAAAAATTACTTTTCTAATAATATCAATTTCATTTTCATTCAATAATTTATTTTTAATTCAATGCCTACATTATAACAATCAGTGTTTAATGTTATGGTTTTAACTCGTGCATCTAAACATTCACTTACAAACTTTGCCATTGTTAAGATTCAGATGAAAAAAAAAATTATTTCTAGAAATTTATTCTGAAGTAGGATTTTTAGAATCGCTTTTATTTAATAGTATATAAGTATATACTGCGAAACATGAATCTGCAATATAAACACATAAATAATGTACGTAAATACATAAAACTTGATAACCGCACGTTAAATCTACTTTAACTCAATTAAATTCAAGTCTTTCGTCTTATCAAATAATGGGACATTTTTCAACAAAGGTATGCATTCCACATTAACAATTAACAACTTACTGCATTTATTCTCCATTATTCAAGAAAAAATACTACATTTATTGCTCTTCAAAAGGTCAAACAGAAACTCTTCACATATGATTAACCAATAGTGCTTGCTCAGTGTTACTCGTGGCGTAACATCCAAAATAAAAAAAAATAGCTTTAAACTTACCTAAGTGTAAGATATTTTTTCTCACAATTCGCTCTTTCTTTCTTGTACGTTCTCATTATAATCTAACAAACGAAGGGTTTTGCCATTTAACACTAGATTGCCTACGGCAGTCATTTTGACTGCTTTTCAAATTCAGTTAGACAAACAATTGTGTACATAATGACACAGCTTCTTAGAATTTTGCGACTTTTTGTGCAACATATAAATGCGTTTATTAATCTTTGTAGTTGCCTCCCCCCCTCTTTCATTTCCAGTATATATGTTATACCTGTTTTGCCTAAAAGCAATCATTTTGACTACTTTGAAAGTTTTAAATAATCAAATGACTTTTATTATTGAATTAAGTAAATTTCTTATATGAAATCGGAGTCAATCTGATTATATTAAAACAGATCGGCTCAAATACAACATATTCTAACAAACGAAAATTTTATCAAGTACGACTCTGCAACAAAAACGAAACAAGTAATACATGTGAAAAATGTCAAAAGTATGTTTGCTGAAGATGAAACACATCAAAAGATTTCAACTTACACTTGCTTAAAATGTATAAATAATGAATAAATTATTGCTTGTTCCATATGAAGCGATTTTTTTAATTGTTAAAACTTACTAATTACTTGCTATATGACTGTAAATAGTATAAAAAATTTAAAAAATTAATTTTAAACAAATTTCTTTACACATTAGTTATTCTTTCACAATGCAGTCATTTTGACTGCTGTCCGACAATATATGTATACACTAGGTCTCCGTCTTTCTAGTGTTAATATGCTCCGGCGAAAGTTGGATTTGCTTCTTTGGGGGTCATAAGGAGTTTTGAACAGTTCTTTATACTCAAACGTAAACAAAGAAATGTATCTCATATGCATTCCACAGCTCTTGCTATTTTCACATGCGCAATTCAGGGTTTTTGAACATGCACGGATAAGCGCAAAGCACAGATACTGCTGTTTTACGCATGTGCGAATCATAGTAGTAAAATAACTAAAATTGCAGTTATAAAACAATTTTTAAGCCCACTCTACATTAAATTCTTCCCCAATAAATGTTCCACAAAATATTATAAATATCTTCAATATCAGTTAGGTATTACTCGAGTTATTCACTTTCAAACTTACAGACGCTTTCAGGAGACAACTACGTATAGATATTGCCTGTAATAATAAACATAAATTAGATAGGTATCTATAAAAAGATAATTTTTGGAATTTAAAAAGTTGCAAAAGTCAATTTTTGTTATAATACGTCAGGAGTTTGTCGCATAAAAGTGCCAGAATATTTTGCTTAGTAAAAATTAAGCAAATTAAAAAATTTGTAAAAATTCTTATTAAAGTTTAAAAGTAGAAGAACAATCCATGTGCCCAATTTCTGAAGCATAACTTCTTGTATACAGCCTACCACCCCGCCACCAATGAACGTAGCATAATCGACAAGATCCCAAAGTATAACTATGCAATGTTTGATAGTTCTAGATCAAACAGTCTATAATCCCTATGAATGATGGCTGTCCATATAATCTGACACACGATTTATCCTACCATATCCTCAATATGCCATTCCAATATCATTAATACTGTAGTATCAATTTGATATAAGGAACAAAAATTTCTTTTGCATTAATAGGACTCTGTACCTCAAAAAAGTTCCACAATTTTTGATAAAATGATTAAATTGTGTGATAGATAGATGTTAATTGTGCAGAAACTTAGATTTCTGAAATATTTTTCAGCAAAAAATTAAAAATTTGGATTTTTAAAATTTTTTTTAAAAATTAAGCATTTTTTAAAAATGCTTCTTTTTGTATAATTTTCAAAATATTTTCTCCAATTTTCTTTTACATGGGCATCACAATGTACGTAACAAAATTAGGGATCGGATTTTTGATATCTGTATTAGTTTGTGAAAAAAAAGTTTCACAAAATTTTGTGAAATGTTTTGGAAAAAATCAAATTTTTTCACTTTGAACATTTTTAGAAAAAAAATCTAATCAAAATTTTCCCAAATCCATCCCTAATTCTATTAAGCATGCATTTAAAAGTGAGCAGAAAAAATTTAATGTAAATAAAATAAAATGTGATTGACTTTTAACATTTTGTAGCTGACAGAATTTTGAAAAAAAAAAGCAAACTGAGAAAAACAGCTTTAAAGTTTTCAACACAATAAAACTATAATAAAAACAATTCATATCAAGTTAGTTTTTTTTCAGAGCAATAACATGGCACTTTTAAGTGCTAAGATATCAATTTTATTTATATACATTAATATAATATTTATTAATGGAGAATATCATATGTTGGAATTATTAGAAAAATGGGGGGGGGGAAGTACAAAATGTTCTTTTTTTTTACTCAGTATTTTTTTAGTAAAAATGGTTATTAAATGTTCTTTATTTCTGTTTATTAAATAACTAATAACACAGCAAAAATTCTAGCACATTTTATTGAAATTCAAATTAATTTATCTGTTTTAAAGAGGTTAAATTTTCTAGACAATGCCAGCGACAAAAAACAGTTTCAAAAACATAAGTACAAAAATATTCATTATGAAATACCTTATATAAGTACAAAACATTTTGAATAATATATTATAATTCAAAAATAATTCTATATAATTTTTGTGTTAATCTGAAGTATATAGAAGAAGCAATCAAAAGTGTTGATATATGCAGTAACGACATATTTGAAAATGACCAAAAAAAATAAATAGTGTACAAATATTTGCATAACAAGACAATACAGTGTATTATTATTTAATGCAATACATAATATAATATACTTTACTGTGCAAAACACTTATAAGATTTTTTCCTTCAATTTATTATCAGAAAAATTTGAAGAGGAAGACAAGTTGATTTTTTCACAATAGTTGCATATAATTTACAGCTAATATAAAAACTAGATTTAGCACCCAAATTCAAATTCGCAGCTTTTTTAAGTAATTCTCGATAAACTGTATTGAAAAACAATTTTGAAATGTGTTTTTTTTATAAAAATATTTTTTCTTCCAAACAAATATCCGTTTTATCATCTAATTTTGATTTCATTGTATCTGATTAGGTGAATTTCAATCGGTTTCATTTAGTAAATTTGATTCAATCACAGATACATTGAGGTACTTTGGTTCCTTCCTTTACATTTCTTGTTATTCATAGCAAGATAATGGGATTTCCTTTTATTGAAAGGCATTTCCAAAGCGAATTAAGTAGCAGGCAAGCAAGAATAAATTCTGTAGTCTTGAAAAGCACAGTTTTGATTTGAAAATGATTATAATAACAAGTGCGAAATTCCTTCAAAATAAAGAACAAAATCAGTAAAATCATAAACAAACACGGATTTAAACGTTTCAGTTTCAAATAAGTTTCCTACTTTTTATTTCATTGAAAAAAATAAAAATCTTGGCTACTCGCACATGAAACAAGTTTGATGTAAACACAAAAAGGGGGCGTGGCACCTGATATCGCGTTAGACAAAATAACTCCATATCTCGCTAAATACTTGTCGGATGGTTTTGAAATTTTCTGATTATTAAGTCATAGGTTTAAAGATCAATATTCACTAAAAATTAGAAAATCGATTTTTTCACCGAATTTCGAAATTTTTGAGGTACCAAGTCCTCTTAAGGATGTCTAGAATTCTCAATAATGTGGCGCAAGAACTATAAATTCAACTGATATGTCTTTTGATTTATACTGGATATTGAATCCGAGAACTTAGGTATATATTCTCATATCTAAGTGGTTGACAGAAAGAGCTACTTCATAAACATTCATCTTGCTTGAAAAAATTGGAAAACTTATTTAATATTTTATTCAATTTTCGAATTCGAAGCATTTAACAATTTTCATTCAGAAATATTAAAATAATTACTTTATAGTGAAAAATATTTTTTTACTTGAACCATCAACTCAAGTTCTGGATTCATCAACTGATTGATAATAATAACATACTTCAATATTTTTAAGAACTAAATCTCACTTGATTTAAACATACATTTATATATTTTACACTTTGGTTTTGTTGATAGATAAAAATTCCTGAATGCTTTTATCAAAAACCATGTCATTGCAATCATCACATTATTGTTAAATGATGCTAGATTTATCATGCTCATTAACAATAAAAATTGAGGACGATAACAGATTTTGGAAGTAGAATATCAGCAATCAACCGTGCTCGCAAATCGAAAACATTCACTATGCCAAACTATTCCAACCCTAGTAGAAGAGAAATAGTTTATGCAAATATATTTCAAAAGATGAAACGGGGGAAAAATCGATTCTGGTCATTTTGATTGGTTGTTCAAATTCAAGACACTTTATAACAGACTTATCATTACATGTTTTTTCTCTTTTGTATTATTTGAAGTTTTCGTGGAGGAACATAGTTGTGCTAGGTTCTGAAGCTTTACACAGTGGTGGCGAGTTTAACTTGGAAGCCGAAATTCCTATTCCATTCATTTGTAAGTTACTTTTTGAAATGTTTTATTCGAATAAGGCCTCTGTAATGTAAGAAAAATTACTTCTCTAGTTGAAATTAAAGAATTCCGTGTTAAATATGACGGTTTCTTTGCATATAAGCATTGTTATTTATCACTACTTGTTATCCTATAAATATTAATATCGTAACTTATGAATTAGATTCGTTTAATATAATTCATTCTCTTATGAGATTCGGATTTAGGAAATTTATTAAGGTTTTCATGATTACATAAACAAAATCTAACAATAAAAGAAAAGAAGTAGACATTTATTTCCTTCTCCGAGTACTCTCAATCTAATTTGAAGTAGCATTGTGTACTTAATATTAAATCTAGCATAAATCTCTCTTCCAAAATGGGTGGAGATATCCGATTGTTGTAATTAGAAAAGTTACAAATGTTGTTGGTATAAATACAGAAAACATATTTTCTGGGTGAAATCACTTGAGCTTGTATTGCTTCAAGTAGTAAAACCTAGAAAATGGGCAGGCAGCAGTTAATTCAGTAACGCTAACATGTCCAGTGAACATCGTTTGTGCAATAATATGCAGTTAGCCATTGAGGTAAAAAGCCATTGAAAAAAAATCGCTTTTATCATTGCTATAGAAAAAGCTTCAAAAATAAGCTTTGGAGGCTCCCAGAAAAGAAATTGGCAGCTCAAAGGCTATTTCGAAATGGCCATTTGAGGGAGTCAAGAAACCACTTCAGAGTGGCTTTGCAATTTTGCTACAAAAGAGAAATGCGAAACGATAAGTTGTCCAAGTCCCCGGAGACAAATTGGAGGAGATAGGCGATTAATAGAGCAGTACAAAATACAGCGCTGTGAACTATTTTTGCAAAGTTTGCTTTTTACTTCGAAAATCTAAAGGCGATTGTGAATGGCATATTGTCTTCTCACTGGACAGATACGGAAAGATCAAGTTCTACGAGCAAACTAGAGTATGGTATCAAGTCTACGCAAAATCGAAAGTCCTGCATGCTCATGGATCTGCGCCCATAATCAATAAACATACTAGCGATTTAACAAACATGGAGGATGTGCGATCAGCATTTAATACTTAAGGGATGTTAAGTAATTTCTCCTACCTCTATCGCAGATGTAGGATATGCAAGTAGACGTAGATTTTAACTATCGAATAATAAAAATAAAAATGTATGACATCAAATTCAAACTAATTTTGATCACTTGTTCCAAATTCTGGTTTTGTTTCCGGCAGAAGTGTCCGTTACAACTCTTGTTTTGAGAATATCCTATTGAGACAAACATTAAATACGCATTCTTATGGAATAACCTCGGTTTGAATAAATGCCAAGTCTTTGAATAAAATTGAAAGATTGCCTCTAAATTCCATGTTCGGAGAATATCGTGACGCCACAAGCTTTAACAAGTCTTTCCCATGCTGAACAAAAGAAATGGGTTCCTTCGTGTCAAAACATTAAAAATTTGTTTCCGAAAGGATGCCGTTCTGAGCCGGCAAACTTCCATAATGGATATCACTCTAAAACGAGACATCCCTGTTTCAATAATTGAAGCATTAGATGTGTACTAATCACTCGCATTCTGAACATGCAGATAATTGAAACAGTTAGCATGTAGTTCGTAAGATCAACAGCATCTTCTCTAACCATAAGAACTGACACCGAAACATCACACCATTATGAACTTCCTTTTCTCGGTGGACAGTGGTGGCCTGATGGTAAAGTTTCGACTTTGCAACAGAAGGGCTCGTGACCCAATTCCACCGAAGAACTATTGTAAAAGCTGGCCTGGAGCACGTTAAATCAGTCCGGGTCAAACTTCTTCCCGATAGTGTGGTGTTTAGAGGAGATGCCAGTTCGGGTGCCATCCTCATCACTTTACCAAGGTTTAAAATTACAATGTCCGCCCCAAAATATCCCTATTGTTGCTTTAAAACGGGACGTTAATATAAACTAAGCCAACTATTTTGGATTAGATTCCATTAAAAGGCTTTAATAAGTTGAAAGTAGGATTCATCTGAATGCCAAAGTACATCACAAAATTCCATTATGACCAATATTAACATGAGTGTAAAGCGATACATTTACCGATTTAAGCAACAATTGTCTTTCAAAAGAGATAGCTGGGCAGTAAAATTGAATTTGGTTTCTTCAGTTCGATTTGTAGTAAATTAGAATATGAAGCTAACCATTAAAAGCGGGTCCGATAATGCTGGGAACAAAGAGGAGGGTTATATTCTATTGTTAGACATCAATACAAGAATTAAATTGAGAATCGATTCAACTGTCTGGATTGCCTCTTCTTTAATTTGGAAGTAGAGTAATAAAAACCTAACACGGGTTTTTCTAGAATGTCAGCGTAACCTCAGCGAATATAGCTGTGTAATATGTTAGGAAGCTATATTGTTGCTTGTAGCGTTCATGCAATAACATTAAACCTTAATGGGGGAAAACGTACAAAACTAGATTATTATAATTATAACGATGAAACCTCACACTCGCGGGATATTTCAAACCGTACTATAAGTTACTGTGCTTTAAATATTCAAGTCAATTAAATATAATGTACAACTTTGTATGCTTTAACACTATTTATACTCTTAATGATATAAATCTTCAAGTTTATTTTAATATCTTGCAGAGTACTGGAATAACTCTCTACAAGTCCATTGCCATCAAAGCAACACTTGTCGAATGCCTGCAGTTTAAAATCTTTATTACACTTTGCGCATCTATGAAAATGAGAAACGGTTGGAGACGCCATGTTCACAGCCATGCAGATCGTACCAGTTTATCGGCATTTTAGCAAAGGTAAGAATTTTTAAAATTAAATTATCAGATAGCATTAAAGATTTCAGGAGTTATCTGTTGGTATTGCCAATCTTTTTTAATTTTCATCTCCCTTGAAAGTAAATACTTCAGCTCTCATATCGGGTGAGGAATACGACTAGTTGAATTCAATGCATTTTGATTGTTACAAGCATTCAGTGGCCTCATGATGATTCGACCTTATATGACCGTATGACTCATACGACGGGACAGTAGTATTGGAATAGAAATCTTTCACTAAACGCCATTCTAATACTTGTATAAAATTTTGCTTCTAGTCAATAAATATTGCACTTTTACATACAATTGGAACTTGGTGCTCATATAAAAAAAAACTTGTTTAAATTTCCAAGTATTCACGAATTTTATGATAGGGGAAAAAGTGCTCTGGGATGAATTTTTTCATTTAACCAGTTTCTACTGCGCATGCAAAGTTCAGACTATTCAACTGACGTATATGAAACCAAGCAATGAAGCAAAACTGAATGCATATAGTTCTTTGCTATAGAAATCCAGTAGTGTATCCATATTTGTTCTATATAACTATAAACGACAGGTCCATTTACCTTAGTTGACAGAGTATCCATACGTGAATGTAGGTTCGAAGCTCCCTAATCCAATCATTTTAATTCGAATTACATTAGTTTTAAAATTAAAATGATTTAACGCTTAACATAAGCATTTACGTATAGAAAAGCCTTTGTCTGTAGCTTATTTTTATTAAATAAAAATGTGTTTTATACCATTTCAATGAGAAATGCTAGGCAAATAAAGTGTTATAAATGAATAGTTAAAATTTCGTTAAGAGAAAATAGGAACTCGGCATGAAACTCCCCTGAAACAAAGTTACGTACAATCTAATCTTGTAAAATTCTCGAGTAAAATCATTCCAATGATGAAAATTTTTACTTTAATGTAGGCGTGGATAAAACCGACTTAAAGTATGAGTAAAAAGATTAATTTAAGTTCTTGGTTCTCAACGAGTTTGGCTATGTTACTTTACGATAAACTTTCAAATGAGTATTAGGCTGGTTGCGCACACTGCGCTTTTTTCTGATCGCCTATTTCCCCGATGACGACATAACAGTGTATTGATATATACGAGAGCTTACACACTAGGCGGACAAATAAAGATTCGGTCAATCCTCCTTTTATCGGACTCTGTGCAGACGCCCGCCGTCACTAGCGCTTTCGGATAATCGGATGCAAGATCTCAAATCCTTTTTTTTTCCCATTAATTGAATAAATAGAAATAAGTCAATCCCCCCCCCCCCCCCCCCTACCTTTTCTTTCGACTACAAGAAAATGATAGAATTTGTACTCTATTCGTTTCAAATTACCTTTAAGCAGTACTTAGTTTAAATAACACGGTTAAAGTAAATTTATTTGTTGATGAAATGATGCTCTTACGACGGAGTCGGAATTTAAGCGCCGTGTGTAAGCATTTGATTTCTGGGAGTGGTCTTGACAAAATACTGACAGAAGATAAAAACGCTGTGTGCAACCAGCCTTAAAGAGCTTGATCATTTATATAGGCTGTATTAAAATTCGTAGATGAGATTTTAGTTGTGTTGGGACTTATGGAGCTTTATAAGCCCCCAGATACTTATCTGTCAGCGATTTAAGCCTAGTGAGTTCATCCTGTTTTTAAAGTACCGCCATCTAGGACCAAGATGCACGACACGGTTCATAAATCGCATTTGATTGCATTCCATTTACAGAGGGGAGGGACACATTCACACACCTCTTAGATGGAACACAGAACAACCACGCCCGAACCGGGAGCCCAGTTCATGGGGAAGACGTGCTGCCCTCTATGCGAGAGCACCCGCACGAGGTTTTTATGAAAACGTTGAATGCTCTGTAAATGTTGATTTTAGAAACGTTAAAAAGTTTCTATTAAATGTTACAAATAGTTATCATTAACTAGTTAAATGCGTTTGTGTATACACTATGCAAAATTCTATATGCAGTCAACGTGTAAACCTGCCGTGTAAAATTTAATACAAAACTCTAATTATGATACAAATATAAGTTTCTTGAACAGTACACCTGCTACAAATCCAACCGAATCTAATTGTATAAAAGTTATCGATACTAAGCATTTACTTTGCAAAATATTTCTTTTCTCCAATGAATCTGGTATTAATTTTTTGTATTCAAAACTGCTCGTTAATGATTACAACAAAAGGAAACTCACGATCTATGAAGACTTGGTGATTTATGGCTCGTGTGAGCAAATCGACGTATTTAGTTCTAAAATCTTTTGCATTTTTAACCAAAGTCAAAGTTCTTAGGCCATGTAAAACTTAAGCATCACTTAAGTTTCCCAACTTAATGCTAGTTAACCAACAATATTCATTTCCTTCATTGGAAATATTTTAGCAATTAAATTTTTAATACCTTCAAAATTGAATTTATTGGCTAAAAATTTGCTTTGCCCTTTTTTGTCGTTTTATATATACAACCATCTCCATTGCGTTCAACGTATATACACGCCTTAGCGTCAGGATTATAATCTCATGAGGAACTTTATATTTAAAATTTTGCTTTTAACTAGTCGTATTTAAAATGAATCTAGATTCTTCTCAAAATATCTGCGTAAAGGTCTTCAAATGCATTAACATTAAGTATTGAACACTTATTTTGTCTTCCGTTTCAACCATAATTTCTCGAAATTATTATCTGCTAAACTTAGTTATTCAGAAGATTTTACTGTAAAAGTTAATTTAAATGCACAAAGTTGACTTGCTGTATTGAAATTTTTTGTTCTGTATTAATAAGAATTTTCACTTGTAGGTTATTCGTCGATTGGAAAAACATTTGTTGGATAAAACTGCATTAACTTGAATAGAACCTTGATCAGCTTGCAGAAGTTTCATGCGAACTTTCTACGGCTATATGCTTCATCTTCTAATGGTAAGTTTACAGACCTAATCACAAATAATGAAAGCTAGTGTTACAAATCTGACTCAATTGTTAGGTGTAGTGAATCTAATACTCTTATTGTGGTCACTTTACCTGCGGTATAATTTTTTTCATCAACCATACTCGGTATAAAACGCTTCAAACAGCAACATCTTAATTATGAAAATAAAACTATGCAATAATTTCTTGCTCGATCTTAAAGTTATTAAATGTTAATTGACAGAGTAGTGGAATTTACCGATTTGAAACGATTTCCTTTAAATCCGAAAAAGCTACTGGCACTTGACATACAGAATTAGGTTTCTGTTTTAAAATTGTCGGATCTAATGGTTGAATCTGAAGATTGCATGTACGTCTATGCAAGATGAACATGCATTATTAATGCATGATAACCGAAATTGCATTTTTTATTGCTTATTCATATTAATTTCTAAATAGGCTATTTTCTTATTTTGTATTCGAGATTAATTTGAATCGTGAATTCTGTAAAATTTAATTTGCATCACCAAAATTGTCTGCATATTTTTTGTCCAATAGATTAAAAACTGAATAATTGTTCTTTGGAAAACGGTGCAGTTACTTAAAAATTCGGAACATTCAGTAAAGCTCATCATATTAAGGAAAAACTTATCCATAAATCATTCTTCTAAGCAAATGTCATTTAATTTCAACAGTGAAATTTAAATTGAATTTCTTAAAGCAACGCCTAATCTTGTAAATTTCAAATTTATTTTAATACAACAATTTGGTTTTATTCTACGAGTAAAGTCTATAAAAAAAAATCTCAATACTACTTCTGAATAACAATTCAATTTAAGCAAATATAACGGTATTTAGATTCTCTCGAATTAAAATAGTTTCTCTAGCTCCTTTTAGATTTTATTACCCACTCTAACGCTAGAATTATAACGCCTTGCCATATATAATTCCCATCTTAATAGTAAATTCTAAATTGATTTTTCTAAATTGTAGTTAAATTTATACATTCCGCCTCATTTGAGTCATGATATTCTGCACATAATTCGTTTAGTTTTAATTTGAACATGGCTTGTTTTTTGTATTTTATACTTGTCATTTTTTTCAGGAAATGAGCAATTCCCGAAGGATCTAGAATGTTGAAGTGCACAACCTTGAATTTCTATTCATTAGAGCGTTATGAATTTCCGGGAGATTTGAAATGAATTTGAGGTGAATTATATGGCGAAATGTCTGTTAGCCATAGCGTTGATTTTAAACTAGAAATTAATACCACTAAACTGAAATGTCTATGCTACATTATCACTTATTGTCTAACTTGTATGCTATGTTACGCTAATTTAAAGCACGACTTCAACGTAATATATAATGAACTAGATCTAATGATTAGTCTTCAGAATTCGAGAGTATTCGAAATTTGTGTGCTAAGAAAATGCAATCTTAATTTTCAATTTAATAAATTTTTGTATAGGGAAGTTTATTGAATTTCTCATGGAAAATGTAGATAAATTCTTTAATTTTAACTTGCTTTTTGCTTTCAATTTTATATTTCTGTAAGAAAACAAAACAGAAAAATTATAAGAAAGTATTTATGTAAATTTAATTTAGATACATTCATATCAGAGGTTCGATTCCAGGTCCTATTAAAGGCTGTTAATCATTAACAGATTTCAGATAAAGCGCCATCTTGTGAGTAATTAATGATAAAATAGTCCTCTTTTATATCAATATTTTTTATTTACCTACCTTTCCAGGAAGTGATTTCTTAGATTTTAGTTTCTGATGTTTCCTCTTTAAAAATCGATGCTAATAGCAGTCATCTACGTTCTGCGGTAACTTCTTGAATTTGTTATTTACGAAAGTCGTGGATATATTTCAGTTCTGTACTTCGGCGGTAGAAAAATTCAATTAGACTTAATCACAATTGCAGAGTTGATTATTTTTAGGTTAGTTACGCTGCGTCCTAATTCATAGATCAAGATTTCCCTCATATCGTATCAAGAAGTATTTTGCTTAGGGAAAATACTAATACAGGAAGATACCACTGTCTATTCAGAGAAAGTAGTTGACAACAAGTCGGTTCTATCTCGAGGCATTTATATATTAATTCTATGAAGATCCAATTTTTTTTCTTTCATCTGTAATTCTTGATAATACTTGAATGATATGCGTATGGCCGAAAAATTTTAATCTCGCATTAAATCCAAGATGCCAGAACGTGTAGTTTCAGAATAGGCCGTTCCATTTAGTTACATTTGGCTGGCATATTAGTGATGGTTGCAAATACCAATGTTGAAAGTAGAAATTGTCTGGTTCTTGCAGGAATGACTTGAGATTGCAAGGGGCTTCGAGAAGAGGTAGAATTTGAGGGGGTGGAAGAGTTTAATGCGTTAAGCGATACTGGTCCCTGCTGACTTTCTGCTTGGGCTGTTTGGGACCGGCAGCTGAAGCAGAAAGCAGCGGTCCTCAGGGAGCAGGTGCTTAGCGCATTAACTGGGTAAGGCCATTATAGGGAAACCTAAATTTCGGCGTGTCGATTAGGGTTAATGAATTATACCGTTATAATTAATGAATATAGCGGCTAGTTATATTTGGGGAAGGAGGTGGTGAATAGTCTGAATTTATTAAATGCAATTTCTACTCGAAACATTGGTCGCAACTATCTGGAAAATTCAAAGATTAAAACTAGTTACTTGATCTACGTACTCAACCTCCACAAACTTGTTTTCTTAGCATTGAAATTTAAAATGCGTTGCCATTAGCTATCGTTATCATGGCTAATCCAGTTGACACAGAATGATTCAGCAATTCTCAACTCTAATCTGTCAATGCAATAAACCAGTTGGCATAAAATAGGTCCGATTCTCGCTCTGAATATCTAACTTTCAGTCTGCAATCAGTTGAAAGAATTAATTTAAAAATCTCTTGGAAATGCCTCAGCATTTCAAATTCTTATGTCATAAGAATTAAAATAAAGAACAGTTAATGTGTCGTCTAGTTAAAAAATTAAGTAAATTCACATGTCGGGGATTAGAAATGGAGTAAATTATATGAATCGTGCAATTCTGATATTTAACAAGAAAATGAATTAAAATTGGTTCTATTTTCGATAGAGGAAATTTAGTCGAAATACGATCAGCTAATTTTAAATTCAATCGGTACTAATTTTTCCACTTCCTTTTTAGAAAATCAAGGTAGTATCGCCGCAATTTTCATTTGATGTTGATTCTGTGATTTGAGGGAAATCTTGAAAGGAAAAAGCAACTGAGGCATACTCGATATAAAAACTTTTTATCTTTAACCGACTTTGTAATGGAGATTTCTTTAAACCAAGTACCTTCTGAGTTTGAATTAGTTTTCTATATTAAATTAAATTAAATCGAATTCTAATTATAATTGAATCAATATTAGCCTTAAAAATCATTCAAGAACTATCACTTCAATCAATCCCTCCCCCTAACTTGTACAATACTGTCGCAAGATCAATATTGATAACTGATCTGAAATTTCAACAAGAAATGAAAAAATTAGTATTTAGTTTCTTTCGTGGTATTACCGTGATCTTCTACATTAACTTCTAATCCACGAAAATTTGAATCCTGAAATTTTGGAAATTGTGATTCAAAATAAACTTTATAATTAGATGGACCTGGAATCATGCAAAACGTTTTTAAATAGGATATCCCTGAACTCGCATTTTGTAGGAAACGCAAAATTTAATAAATCGGCTGTAATTAGCCCATTAGAGACGCGAACACTTCATGAAAACCAGATCATCCGTCTAATTCTTAGTTTCTGTGGTGAAATATTTTAATTTTTTTTTGTATTCTAGAATATATTTAAATTTAAAAATTACCATAAATGTATAGCTTTAAATGCTTGTTTAGTAAATAAACGATCTCAACTTGGAAAATTATAAGATGTAGAACACTTTCTCGGTAAAAACTGCATCGCATCTTAAATCTTAATCATGTATATTTAAATCTTGTATTTTCATATTCTCTTCAAGAATAAAACGGCAATATTTAATTTTTTTCAATTTACTTTTCTATATTTTCTAAGTATTGTGTTGTGCAGCGTAGTTTTGAAAGAGCTCAACTCAAGATTGTGAATTGTCAATCATAGTACGTTTTCAAGATTGACTTCTACGAGTGAGATACTGTAAATAATCCTTTGCTCACTGAAAGGCATTCTCCTTTGTCCTTGTCTGCTTTCTGAATGTATATTAATGCATATAAACATGTAAACATATACTCAGTTTGATTTGTTTCATGCTTATAAAGATGTAGATGCATTGATTGAATTTCCGATGTTGTATTGCATAGACTTTATAATTAAATTGTTAACTTTTAATTTTATGCATTTCATCGAATTTTAAACGTAAATTAAGCTCACTGTACTGGTGCAAGACTTAAGTAATAGTTGTATCGGAATCGAATATTAAAGGGGGCAATTCTTATTCAATTTATAAACTCCACTTAAAATTTTCCTTGGTTGGACGATGTATAGATAGGGTTAAATTTGATCACTAACAACTAGTTATCGATTTTTTATTTGTAGTAGTAAACTTTTAACCTTTTTACTCAATATGTCAACTGCATTTTTTAAAATTAAGGATCCATTTTATCTTAATTCTAAGAAATAAATTCGTTGCCTTTTTTAAAAGCAAACTTGCTTAATTTACCATCTTAAATTCCAATATTCAACAATCTCATTAAATTTGAATTTTATCGGTTCAGTTGGCCATTAAATCTAGTTCAAAGATAATGTACTTTTCTAATATTCTTAACGAGTTTAGATAGCCTGTAGCCATTTCTTTGTAGGTGTTAAATCCTAAATCTGGTAGGAAAGTGCCATCTAAATTTGAGTTAGGAATTCAAACTTAGCTTAACATTCTGACTGTTGAGATTGCAGCAATTTCTATAGATGTAAAGTATTTGAAATATTCAATGTATTAAGGCGTAACTTAATCAGAAAAACAATTTGCAAGGAAATAATAAATTGCATTTTAAAATCTCCGTATAAAACATGTGAACCAGATGAATCCTTTCTTCCCTTAAATTCAAAACTCTTGATATGAACATAAATTTCTTATTTAAATTCCTCCTTAATGAAATCTCGACTAAAATCTAAATTCTAACTACGCAAATCATTTTAATGAATCGTGATAAAGTAATTGGATAACTTTAAGTCTACTTTGTGTCAAGATGGCAATTTGCTCCGTCGACAAGCAAATTGATCCCATCTTAAACTTAATAGCATTTTGATCGTGGTGCTTGGCCAACATTGCGATCAAAATGTTACAAGCAAAAATTTCTTGGAAATTTTAGACAAAATTCAGACAAATTCAAAAATGGCTTATTCAATTCAGTTGATTTAAAAATTTTCTCAAATTAAAACCACTACTCTTAATTCTTTATAATTTAACTTTTGATATCAGGGTTTAAATATTGCATTTCTCTAGAGTTGCATAACATCTTCAGATGAAGTAATGTTTCTCTTACACTCGTTAAATTTAGAATAAAATATTAATGATCTTTGGAAACCATTAAAATATTCCAAAATCTTTAATCATTCACATGTAAAAAATAACTCCTGAATTAATCTGGTTCACGTAAACTAGATGGATTTATCTTTAATCTTAAATTTCCTGCATGCTTTCTGGCCTGGTTTTACCTGACTGATATCTCGTTTTGATTGCTGCTGTTTTACCGACTTGATTTTTTAAAAATATACCTTACATATTTTAACTTCTTTATTGGTACCATTTCACACCATAGGATTGGCGCAGTATAGCCTACTTTTGGCTCTTGCGCCCTTAAAATTAAGTTAACCAACCCGCTTTCTGACACAGTATTGAAAATAAGCCTTGCATTTGATATGAAACTTCATAGCTGTGACTGGAGTCTTATAACAAATTTTTCATACTTCATACAGCAAAGTTCAAAGAAACCTAGCAATCAGCGTTGATCACCTTAATGATCCCCCCCCCCTCTTCAAATTCGTTACTTTAAAAATGAACAATTTCTCCCCCAGATAGTTGAATTAAAGTTCAATGCAAATTTAGTGACCCAGTAACCAAACTTTTTTAAAATCTTCAAACCTGATGCATTTAAAATATAGTTAATTTATTTTTGTCTTTCAAATTAGTTTATTTGCATTTAAATGTGAACAAAATAAAAAAAATTACCTAGCAACTATATTTAATTCTTTAATGAAATTAAATTTTCAAATCTAATTACGTGCCTGAACTTCCTTTCCGATTCATTGCAAAATTTCTTGGCGTCGAAGAGTAGTTTCAATTTTAGTGATGAACATTAGATGACAAATTCTGAAGCCTTTGTGTTAAATGTTTTAGTCTAAAGTTTTGTGAATATTGGATTTCATATCTTGTACTCTAGCAAAAACCTGGGAAAATAACCCTTAATTCCATTACATGAAGGAGGGGCAAAACTCGTTTCGGTTAGCAACTGGTTAAGCAATGAAATTCTAAAAGTGCTTGGTTTTCTTTCTTTTTTGTTATAGGTTACAATCTATTACAAACTTTTTACTTTTTATATTTAAGTTGAAGTATAGAATGTCTAAATTGATACAAATATCTTTATACCATAAGTGTGACTTAGCCAAAGAAGGCTTTGGGACCCTAAAAAATACTGCAGTTTTAATTCAAACGGTTTTAGTCTTTGTTTTGGTTTAAATAAATTAAAGAGCATTCATTACCAAATATAATTAACATAGAATGTAAATTGTGCCTCTTGCGATATCCGCACTTCGCGATTTTAATTTTCTAGGAAAGACAGTCAGTGACTGTGCTAGCCAGTCCACTGTCGGTCTTAAAAATTCCTTGCAACATTCCTCACGCCGATGCCTGATCAGCATCGATGTCAGAATGTTTGGAATTTGAAATCTTTGAATGAACCATAACTTGCCAGATATAAAAAAACGCGACACGTGTAGAAATAGAATAAACCAAAAATTTGATGTATTGAATGTAATCATTCGGCCAATCCGTTTATTTAATTTTGAATTCCTGATGTTAGCCTGTTAACAGAAATTTACTTGTTTCCATTGGTTTTTCTAGAATTGTAAATTCAGAAGTCTTCTTAGACTGCTCTAGGCACCCATAACATTGCAGATGGGAGCTTTGTGTTGTCCTTGTACGTCTAACAAGATTCGTAGGCAGAATCGATTTTGCTCTTGAACAAGGAAAATTCTGAAGCGGAGAATTCTATTTGCTTCAGTTAAGATTAAACACAAGGAATAATCCCCCCCACCCAAGTCCAATGTTCCGGCAACTAAAATTTATTTATGAATTAACAATCTTATCTCAAATATAAACCATATCAAAACGGGACAAGTTGTCGTATCCTTCCTTAATTTGTTCTCTCTGGACAATTCTCGCTACATCTTTGGAGCTGTTTGTAATAGATTCTGTATAAATTTGGGTCAAATGAATGAAGATTTAAAGTGCTCTGTAGGCATATCCATGCAATGATTCGGCATTTATATCCGAAAGTATATCCAAATTGTACTGGCAATATTCCTCTTTCGATTTAAAATATGCGTTTAAATAAAAATATTCGATAATTTCGCCGGATTTGAAGTTCAATGGCATATTTAAACAATTAAATTAAATCTTTATTTCCTTCCTGCCTAAAATATAGAATCTTTATCTCTACTAATTTATTCATTGGTTTTTATAATATTGGCAACGAATCTAAATCCGGCAAAAATTTATTCTATGCTATTTCATCATTCCACCCTGGAAGACGTCGGTTTTTAAAGTTAATGAATAGAAACGGAACTTTCAAGATTGTTGATTCTCCAAATACATCGTCCAACCTCGCCATTTCTGTCTTGAATTTAATACAAAACTTTAATTTAAGAATTTAATTTTAGTATCAAAGGGATTTGGTATGTATTATCTCAATTGCATGTTATTTCAAGTAATTTGTATTTCAAATGAGTTGTATACTTTATCTACCATTTATCGGTATTCTCATACCATTTGTGAAATCTAATTTGGTGTAATTTTCTCAACTTGTAATACTATAACTTTAATGAAGTAGTTGAATTTGTATCACTGAAACTATGTACTTTTATTTGAACAGATTTTTATCTCAATAAAATTGACTGCTTTATATTTTGAAAGTATGTTTCCCCTTCCTTGCTCATCTTTCAACAAATATTTTGGAATTTTAAATAAGTGCAAGAATTTTCAGGAAAGTTTTTTCCTTTTCTCGACCGATAATAGAATTCAATTGGTTGAGAAGTGTAAATCGTGAAAATTTTAAATCGCTCCAATGGAAAATTCCTTTGGTTTTGAGAAGTTACTCGCATTTGTGCACAAATTGGACATTAAAAAAAATAACGAAAATTCTAAAGTAGCTCTGCATATTTGTGTATCAATTAGAATAAAATAACATTGGAACTTAAGACTATAAAACTTAATGGGGGGGGGAAACTATTCTAAAATTCTGAATGTTAATTGCATAATTACACAAGCAAATCTACTTTAGTAGTAAAACTTTGAAAACTGGAGGTTGTATAAATTTTCCAAGATAACCTATTTATGAAATTGAATTTTTGAAATGCCATCTTTATCTTGAATTACTAAGGAAAAATGAGTTTAAATTGACGTATGTAGCATAAACCTGCATTAATTTGTGAATTGCTCTTATTTATATAGTTTTGATTTGTCAGTATGCGTTTTAATTTGTGTATTTACTTTCCATATTTTACTGTAATGTACAATTTGATTGGCAGGCCTTTTACAGCTTGAATTTTATTAAGATTATTTGCATTTATTATGCATACACATATAAAATTTAGCCTAAAAGTATGCATTATTCTTACAAGCTTCAGGATTTTGAGGTTAGATCATGTACGTCTTGAAATTAACATTAAATTCCAAAGAGTTGGTTTCTTCTGCGTGTCATAATATGCAATAGGTAAATTGTAGTGATGCAAGGAAATTTTTCTACGAATAAATTTTTTTACAACTAATATGAAGTCTTTATTTATTCTCCTTAAACCATATTTCTTGTAAATTTATAATTTTGTCATGTAGACATTGTTTTTACCTCGTATTTAAATAGCATGCTTAATACTTAATTGTAGAAAGTGAAGTGATGCATACACGAGGAATTTTCTAAGGTTTGGAAATAAAATTGGATATTTAATTACTTGCTATATCTTAAAAGTTCCAGCAAAAATCATAATTGAGAAACGAAATGTTGGTTATTGCAGTAGTTTCCGAAATTTTAATGAATCCGGGAACTTTATTTCATTTCCCTTAAATAGGTGTAATATTCTGATAACTATGCATTTCTGTGTATAGTGGACACTGTGCATTTCTGTGTAAAGTAGTGGACACTGTGCATTTGCGGGAAATAAACCGTGTTCTATTCTCAACATATCATCTTATCCCTTGATATTGCCATTTCGTTCTTCTGATGCCAATAAAAATGGAAAAAATCTTACGTTTAATGAAATTTAGAGAATTTCAATAGCAATACTTGGAATAACAGAAATGAAGTCTTAATCGGTTTCCTACATTTTTTACTGTGATTTTCAACGGTTCGTGAAAATATTTCCGCATGAAATTACTAGATCTTGCAAATTTCCTGAATTGGTAGTAATTTTGGTTCTTGTAGTATTTGTAGCAAGATTTTCGCGCATAAATAATTGAAACATATATAACCAAGGAAGGTATTAGAGTCCCTTAATTGTATTTTTAATCATTTAATAAGATGAAACCTATTTGGGAATATTTTCTTTTGATTCAAATCTAAATCCATTGAATTCGAATGCATTATGCATTCGAAGTAATTTTGAATATTGAATTGTAATCGCTATGAAAGGTTAATTTTTCGTTTACAACTATTAAAATTCGATAAATCGATGCACGTATGGCACTCGGATAAAACAGTTAAGCAATTAATAAGAATATTATGAATTGCAAAATGTCTTCATAGATTGGAGTTTTTCTAATAGTATATAGTGAAGCAAGTTACTATTCCAAACATCAAAACGAAACCCAAAATTTTTGTGTTAGAATGGTAAAGAGCAATAAAAAATATCTATTAGTTTAATATGGAATTTGTTAATTTAATAACATAGTTTTACGAAGCCTTAAAAAATAGAGCAACTAATATCGCTCTCCAAATATTCAGGAAATAATCTCAGATGCATTGATTTCTTTTTAATATTTCTTTAAGTCAATACTTTCATTCACTGAAGTTCAACTTGAACTTCTAATATTTGTTTTTAATACATATTACATTCTGTTATAATAGCCGTAGAAGAAATAATTTAGGAGATATCGTTTGGAAGAGTTATTTTGTTTAATTAAGAATATTTATTTTCTTGTCGGTGATGAATACATTCATTGCAATTGAAAGTTATAGAAAGTAGAAGGATAAATATTATTCTATTCTACAAACAAAAATTCATTCGTGTATATTAGATTTGTATATTCTTTTAGGATCGTAAAGCTTGTTCTTTTGAGAATGGTAATGAAAGAAACTATGTATTGTATCTCGTGTTTCGTTTAATATTAGTTCAGAATTCTTAAGTTTAGTGTTAGAAAATGTGATTAAAACATCTTGTTTTAAACTTGATTAAACGTAGAAAAAATTCTTATCCAATAAATTCTTTAATATTGTTTAAAAGATAATTTTGCACCATCTTAGTCTTCCAAAAATTATTTGTACTACAATATTTTAACGATAAAATTTTAAACGCTGAAATTTTATTAAATGTTCAGTTAAAATTTTACCTTCAGGACTGGGTCCCCTAAAACTTTCTCTTACACTCTTTAATAAAACTTTTATCTGAGAAAACGACTTACAATACATTTACTTACAATAGCTGCGAAATATTAACGTTTAGCTTGAATTTAGCATGTTTACTGAATCTGTTGTCTCCTTGGCGAGTTATTTGGTGTTTAAACCATGGTAAGTATACGCTGTAAATAGATCCGAAAATATCTTTTGTACTTTGGATTATTATATTGTCTATAACCTTCGCGTAAGTGCAAGCAATAAGGTGTCGGAAGTTTTATTGGGATCTGATGAACGGTATGGCAGCCCATAAGAGACATACAAACATTCATTTTTATTTATAAAGATGAAGACTTCAAGTATATTTTGTTATTCATAACATAATAAAAACGACTAATTTTTTACAAAGGAACAGTCTTGTGTTTATGCTTCACCATTTTCATTGAGTTGAATTCTGAAGTTCGATTTTAAACTGTTATACTGTTTGACAAAGGATTGTGAAACGTTCCGCGCTTTTGCGCAAGCGCTATGGAGTGGTTAATTTCGAAAAATAGGGGTGAGAGGAAAGATGAAAAGGAGATTGCATTTAACAATAAAGACTTGGGGTTTTAAGGGATGTAAACGTTACAAATAATGAGTAATACAGAAAGTGAAAGGCACTAATCCTCAGTAAAATATTTCGGAGCAATTTTATTTAATATAAGGGTTATAAACTATGTATTATGTTTATAATTATTTTGTTTATGTTTGTGCTTATTATGTTTATAATTATTATATTTTATAAATTATATTTTAAAAACTTGGCAATTACTTTTTACAAAATCTTTTTATAATAATGTTTCTTTTAAATATCGGAAGAAAAATTTAATACTTCCCATTTTCTGCTTCTTGGCCACAATATTTAATAAGTTAAATTTTCTTCATTCCATTCCTGAAAGCTTTTTTTTTTTTTCTTTACCACTTTGGGTGACCCATGTCAATTTAAAATTTTGAGTTAAATAAAATAAAAAAATGTTGTCGGAAATAACACTCGCCTGGACGTGAAAAAATTTATCAAAAGGGTATAAATGAGGAGGGGGGGGGGGGGGAATCCAAGATCAAAAGTGAATACCGCAAATGCGTCTATCGTTCCGCGTCTCACTGTTTAATGAGAGGGAATCATCAAAATACTGTCTCGGAATCCGTTGGCGAACAGTATACTAAATTATTTCTATCAACATTACTTTTCCCAATAAAATCCTTTCCATAGCTTTCGGAAATGAAATTGGAATCACTTGAAAGAAGCCTTAATAAATTTAAAATAAGTATGTTTTAATTTATCGAGTTTCAACATTCCGATGAAATTTCTCTTGAGTATAAATCGTACTTGGCTAACGGGCTCTATTTATTAGTGCAATAAAATAGAATTCACAAAAGAAACAGTCATTAGCCGCTGCTTTAAAACTGTATGACCACCTCGGTCCCCTGATCTTACCCCATGCGACTTCTGGCTATGGGGTTACCTTAAGTCCAAGGTTTATCAAGGAGTTGTCCAGGACCTGGCTATGTTAAAAGATAACATATCACAGACTGTATGGGAGGTTCCTGCAGACATGTTTCTTTCTGCTGATGTGAATACTGTGCACAGAATGCGATATGTAGTCCACAAACACGGCCGCCACATGTAACACGATTTGAATGTGCAAAATAAAAGGTAATTTTATTTCCGTATTGATTTGCATTTGTTAACACTCTATTTTCTATTGCACAGGGTCACATTTTTCCTTAGCGGAGACTTTTGGAACGGATTTTATTTTCGTGGAATCCTTTGTTCCCCATCTTGTTTAATCTTTCTATAAAATGAGGCATCATTCTCACAAAAAGATCGCGCTACAGAACACTGTGAGCACTGTCAGGTTAATTAGGACCATCCTGTATATTATTATTATATTTAAC
>JAPMOQ010041230.1:264898-279822 GCA_026543055.1 Argiope trifasciata
TATTTAACTAGCTGTCTTTGATAAACATGTAATTAACCAGGATTATTAGTCAATAAATCGATTATTTTGTGTGGCTTGTCTTAATGTTTTCTTCAATGCATTGCTAAGCTTTGATGGCATGTAACTTGAGGGGTTTTAGAAGCCTTTCTTTCTTTTCTACAATGCACTCTACATTACCTTAATTCTTTCCGTATCTCTTGCATAGATTTTAGTAGCAATGTATGAAAATGAATAAATCTTAAGTGTTTTTTTTAAAATCTATTTATTGCAACACAATTTCAGAATCAATAAAGAGTTGCAATTTAAGTGCAGTTATTTGACAAATTTAAGAAAATCCAAAAGCTTAAATTAAAACCATGTTTTGAATTCTCTTGGTAGAAATGAAGAACTTGGAAACAAAATGGAATCTTAGTCTCTCTTTCAAAAACACATGATTTAAAAAAAATAATTTTCGGAGTAATAATATGAGGGTTGACCAAAAAAAAGTTTATAAATTTGGAAATTAAAAATGATGGTTGGGAATCTTGTTAATCAGAGTAGAGAAAAATAGCATTAGTTGTCTTTGACCGGTCGTTCGAGAGCATAGTACTGAGACCTCAGTACAAAAATCAAGTGGTGTTTTAAAAAGAGAATTGAGCGAAGAAATAAAACTACAATGGTTTGACAGATGGTATATGTCCAAAAAAAGGAATAGTAACTTTTGACTTTATTCCTAATCCTGAAATTAAAATAAGATACCATCCACTTATAATCCAATTTATATCCGGACAAAAATCTAAAAAAGAAAGAAAGAAAAATAATTTTATTTCCTTAAGTTCTAATGTTTTCATGAATCCAGTTCAAATACTCCGATACTCTAGTGTAAGCTGTTGGGTATTCATGTAAGTCACAAACAAATCTGAAGGACATCAATCCAATAACATACCATCGGCCATCTTTTTCGTACATCAGTGGGCTGCCGAGATCTCCCTAAAATTCAGAAGTTAGAGTTAAAATTCTAATGAAGAGGCAATACATAGGGCGGTTATAATTAAAGTTACACCTTGAAATGGTCATAACAGTTAAACTACTGGACCAAATGTTACAAAATTTGGTAATCGTTTAATGGGAATTTCTTTTCTGCCAAAAAAAGTACCAAAACTCATCATCAGGCCAAAATAGTGATGTATTCAATATTGTTAAACAAAATAGAGCATGAAGATATTGGTTTAAAATGTGTCACATCGTTTCTGAAAGTGTTTCAAAGCATGTTCAATGTGGCATCCATCAGTTTCTGATACCAGGTTAATTCTGATAACTACATTATCAACAGTAACTCTTAGCATATCAGGAGTAATGCTAAGTATACGTCGGTGTATCTTATCTTTGCATACAGCGCCATTTTCTCTTTGGTGGTGTAACATTCCCCTTCCCCCTCTAATGATAAAATATTTCCACCAGCTGTTTTGCCTTTGTGTTTACTAGACACCTTGAGATAACCAGATGTTGCAGATGGTCTCCTTTCGGGACCTGAGGCATCTATAGCTGAAAGAACACACGTAGAAATTCCTCGTCCAGAAGATAGTGATAGTGCTTTCAGAGACATCCAAACATGTAGATGCCGAATTTCTCTATTGTAAGCAGACCCCATGTTCCAGATTTTTCGGCGCACCTTAATTACCTTCCGATGACAGACTGGTGCCCTAAAATGGGCCTTTGATGGACATGATTGGCCGGAAGAGAGGACCAGTAGTCAGTGGTGAAAAGGAGGTGTAGACTGTCGCTGAGATAAAATACGGAGAGTGTTTTATAAAGGATAGAGAAGGGTTTCTGAGAGACAGCTGGAGTAAGCCCACGGGTCTGGTAGATTTGGAGCGCCGACAAAAATGATCATTGACTGACCATCCAGTGAAATCCCAGTGGTGTTGTGTTCACTATTTAATAGAGAACTGATCTTCAAGTAAAACCCTTCAACTTGGGCTGTTGTGATGTAAATAGCATTTATTTTATCAAGATAAGAACGAGTTTTTCTTTGTACATATATAGGGCTGTAAAATAAAGAAATTTGTAAAAATTCTGAGTATTCTTTGATCTATATAGACGAAGACATTACAGTGGTGAGTTTTTAAGTTTATTTATTTTGGTGGAAAATAAATCATCGCGACCTTCTTTAAACTATTACCAGATTAGATAGCTTTTGGTCCAGTAGTTATCATGAACATTTCAAAGTGGAACTTTATTTATACCCCAACCTGTATATTTCGAAAACATCCTGCAAAGTGTAAAGTTTAAAGAGTGGTAAAACGAAGCAAAATAAATGGATTTTTGGCCGTAAAGAATGCAATCAGAAATGCCACAGTGAGCGTAAAAGGTAAATGAAAAATAAAATTTATAACAGACTAAATGATATTTTAATTATTATTTTTAATGCTGACTATACAGAGTGATCAGCGAATAAACTCTGATTTCAAAATTAAATATCTCTACAAAAAAGATCGATAGAATTATGCGGTAAACTGTAAGTTAATCAGCAAAACTATAAAAATAGTGTATAATAGTTAGAAAATTTAGGTACAAAAATGGTTAACAGATGGCACTCTGAGCTAAAAACTCTTTCTCTAAAAGGAGTCTTAAAAAAATAATAATAAATTGATGCGGTCTTTGCAATCAAAATACAATTTTTTCAAAATGTTCACCGTTCCAAACAATGCAATTTGACATCACATCTTTCAATATCTCAACGGAAATGGAATCACATGCAACACCAGTCAACGACTCAAGCTCAGCTAGAGTGGCGGGATTGTTTCTATAGACAGTGTCTTTCAATGCTCCCCACAGAAAGAAGTGACAAGGAGTCAGATCGGGAGTCATTTTTCATTTTTGACATTACACTGAAAGCGTGTATAGGCATTTTGATTAGAAAGCCATCTCTTAACGATTTTTGTACGGCATTTTTACAGTTTTGCTTATAAATGTACAGTTTATCGCATAATTCGATCGATCTCTGTTGTAGAGCTATTTAATTTTGAAATCAGAGCTTATTTGCTGCTCACCCTGTATTTATAAAATACCAAAGCACTTTAAAGAACAATAATAATTGAGGTATATATTTCCACACAGCAATTTCCTGGTTCCTGATAAATTCGTTATTAAAGTATGGGGAAAAGCGAAAACTCAGGATTGTCCTCTTAATCTTGAACCATGGTCAGTTGAAGAGAATTATATCTAATCTATATATGAATTTGGTGATTTTATAATCTACATAATAATGCAAAAAAAGGTTAATTAAAAATAACTCTTAGCAATGTAATTCCATGTATCCTAAACAGTAACAGTGTTTATACTAAAGTTTGAAATGGTACGATTAGAAAGAATTCAAACTCATAGGGAAATAGCATGGCTACTACAGATCTAAAATTTGTTATTAAAAGATAAAAAGGTTTGAAAGTATTATAATATTGCAGGACTTTAAAAAATGTATGAATGCACAAAATTTCAAAATCTATAATATGAGAGAGCCAGTTAAAAAATTTATTGAGAAACATCATATTAAGAAATATGATAAAAATTATACACATTTTTGAAAAGGAATGAAATCTTGCACTTACTATGCATTTGCTTGGGTATGCTGTGCAAATCATTTTATCTGAGATCCCGCTTGAATTCACACTGTATTTAATTCTGCTAAAAACATCATTGCATTCCGAATTGGGAATCACTTTTAAATTGAATTTCTGTCTTAGAATCGGATAATCTGGACCATCTAGAGTATAAAAAAACAGACATCAAACTTTTTTTTAAATAGTGATTTCACTGAATCCTTCTAGAAACCGCTTATTTACCACCGAGTTTCAGTTATCGCATTTCACTCCAAAACAGAAAAATATTTTACTATGTTCTAACACTATTTGCCATTTGACCAGCTATTTTCAATACTATTCACTTCACAATATTGATTCAAATATACATTAGCAGATAGGTTTCATACTTTATTAAATTAATTGGTCAAAATTTAACTTGACAGTTCATGTGAAGAAATAAAAATCCATTTAAAACACCTAAACCAACTGAATGTTCAACATAGCATTTCATGAAATTTGAAAGGATTCAGGCATTTGAAGGGTTGAACAGCGTAATCTGACCCAAATCATTTTGCACAGTACCATTTTTTGAGTCATTGGAGACCATTTCAAATAGATATAATATAATGAAATGTAAATAAAGAGGATAACCAACCAATACAATATACCAAAATTATTGGTATTATTTCGTGCATTAGCGAAAACAATAATATTGCATCTGATCATATGGTGTCGTGCCCACGTTACACTGGAAAGGGAGATACAGTAATTTCTGGGTTTAAAGACACCTGAGGGCAGAAGTCTGACTTCTAGTTCACACGCAGATGACACACACACTCGCTTGCACAACCCCTTTTTACAGGGGACTTTTTCGCACACAGATACAACAGATGAGAGTAAAACAACCATGCCCGAACCGGAATGTCCAGAGCAGGGAGAAAACGCGCTATTCCTATGTCAAGAAGTCGGCTAAACATATTGTGAGTAATGTACTTATAGATAGAATAAATCAGATATTCCTGAAAATTAATTTAAAATTTTTATCATAAGCCTGAAAACCTATACAGTGTGTACCCCATTTGTAAGTAATTGGCATAATGCCCATTAGGAGGATTTCGTTTATTGGACCAAAAAATGGCTGATTAAATGTCATTGAATTATGAGAAATAAATGATTCTATTCTCCTAAATGATTTCCTTTTCCTAAGTAAAATCCTCGAATGTCATTCACTTTGTCTATGGAATGAAGATGCTGATTTTAAAAATGTATACTAGAATGGTTTAGATATATATATATGTATATAGACAAGCATCTTAAAAATTGTTGTGGGACAATAGAGATGCTTGAAATAAAAATTATAAAAACTGTATATTTTAATATCTGCTCACTCTTGCTTTATATTCCCCTTTTCTATGTTATTTTTATTTTTAACATCCTTTTTATGGCTAACTCTGTGTGGGCATTAAAAGCAATACTTAATTATCATGCCATAAGACTATCACACATTTTCATGTCACTGAAAATGCTGGTATACAGAGCTTCAAATGCTGGTATACTTTTTTTTAATCTTTATTATGTTGGTGATATGTTAATAAGCCAGATGACATCCTCGGGACACGAGAAGGCTTTTGCCCTGTGATTATGTTACTGGCTGATGCTGATGAAGATGCTGATTTTAAAAATGTATACTAGAAGGGTTTTTATATATATATATATACACTGAAGTAACAAAAGTCATGGAATGACTGTTAATATCGTGTCGGTCCTCCTTTTGCCCGGCGAAGTGCAACAACTCGACGTGTCATGGAGTCCACAAGTCGTTGGAAGTCCTCTGCAGGAATATTGAGCCATGCTGTCTGTATAGACGTAATTAATTGGGAAAGTGTGGAAGGTGCAGGAGTTTGGGCACGAACGGACCTTTCGATGATGTCCCATAAATGCTCGATGGGATTCATATCGGGCGATCTAGGAGGCCAGATCATGCGCAGGAATTGTCCGGAATGTTCTTCAAACCAATCGCGAACAATTCTGGCCCGGTGACATGGCGCATTGTCATCCATAAAAATCCCATCGTTGTGTGGGTACGTGAAGTCCATGAATGGCTGCAAGTGATCTGCAAGCAGCTGAACATAACCACTTCCTGTCAATGATCCGTTCAGTTGCACCAGAGGACCGAGTCCATGCCATGTAAAAGCAGCCCACACCATTATGCAGCCATCACCAGCTTGAACAGTGCCTTGCTGACAGTTTGGGTCTATGGCTTCGTGGGGTCTGCGCCACACTCGAACTCTACCATCAGCTCGTAACAACTGAAATCGTGACTCATCTGACCACACCACGGTTTTCCTCTGGTCTAGGGACCAGTCGATATGCTCACGAGCCCAGGAATGTAGCTGCAGGCGATGTCATGCTGTCAGTAAAGGCACTCGAGTCGGTATTCTGCTGTCATAGCCCCAGGAAGACAAATTTCGCCCCACAGTCCTATCGGACACGTCCCTCGTACGTCCCACATTGATTCCTGCCGTTATTTGACGAAGTGTTGCGTGTCTATTAACATTGACCATTCTACACAGACGTCGGCGGTATCGGTCGTTAAGTGCAGGTGGTCGCCCACTGCGCTGTCCATGATGGGATGTGATGCCTGAAATTTCATACTCTCGGCACACTCTTGATACTGTGAATCTCGGAATGTTGAATTCACTAACGATATCCGCAATGGAATGAACCATGCGTCTAGCTCCAACTAACATTCCACGTTCAAAGTCTGTTAATTCTCGTCGTGCCGCCATAAATCACGAAAAACCTGTTCACATGAATAACTTGAACACAAATGAAAGCTCTGGAAAATGAACTGCGCATTTATACTTTTTCACTGCGATACTACTGCCATCTGTATATTTGTATATTGCTATCCTATGACTTTTGTCACTTCAGTGTATATACATACATATATATACATACATACATACACACACACACACACACATATATATATATATATGTATGTATATGTATATGTATATATATGTATGTATGTATATAGACGAGCATCTTAAAAAATTGTTGTGGGACAATAGAGATGATTGAAATAAAAATTATAAAGACTGTACATTTTGATATCTGCTCACTCTTGCTTTATATTCCCCTTTTCTATGTTATTTTCATTGTTAACATTAATTTTATGGCTAACCCTGTGTATTCATTAAAAGCGATACTTAATTATCATGCCGTAAGACTATCCCACATTTGCATGTCACTGAAAATCTGGTATACTGAGCTAGAAATGCTGGTATACTTTTTTATCTTTATTATGTTGGTGATACCTTGATAAGCCAGACGATATCCTCGAGACATGAGCAGGCTTTTGCCCTGTGATTATGTTACTGGTCTTCAGGTCCAAAGGTAACGGGTTCTATTCTGAGCACACATTACCTCCTACAATAGTGACCTCGAACAATGAACCTTCAACCTTCATGCGACTAATGTGGCTCCATCTACCCGGAACCAAAGTTGTCAGACTCACTTGATGCAACAATTCACGCACCCTCGCCATAACGCTTGGCGTGACTAAAAAAAAGCTCATCTCTTGCCAAAGATGGGTAAGGCGCATTAGACACAACAGCTACACACAGCAACCTCTCACTCAACAAACCAATTCATCACCACTCAACAACAACGCATATCGTTTGTCAACTCTCTGGAGGATGAGTCTGTGGTGATATATTAATAAGCCAGATGACATCTAAGGGACACGAGCATGCTTTTGCCCAGTGGTTATGTTACTGGCCTTCAGATCCAAAGGTCCCGGATTCTATTCTGAGCACACCTTACCTCCTACATTATCTAATAAACAATTGATCTCACATCCACTAAGCAAAATTTAAAAGCTAAGATTCATTTCAGTAGATTTTTTATCAAAGAACATTGAAAATTATCTGGACAATTAATCAGATTTCTATGAGGAGTACAGCAATATACAGGTGGTTATCAAAATAATGGAAACACCTTAGATTTATAAATAATCCTGTATTAGTATAGTGTAAGACCACCTTCGGTATGTAATACAGCTTGGAAGTATATTCTGTGGAATCTGCTACGTTCAATGATGGCGGAGTGGTCAGCTGTATGCAAGAAGCTTGGAAGTATAAAAAAGCGTTTAGAAGAATATTGTACCATTCTTTCTGGAGATATTGTGAAAGTTCTGGGTGCGATGTCGGTGGAGGATATCGATTCCACATTGAACGTTCTAAAATAGGCCACAACGGTTCAATTATATTCAGTTCTGGTGATTGTGCCGGCAAAGGTAGATGTTTAACTTCAAGTTTGTGCTTATCAAATCATGATTGGAAAAGTCTTGCTGCATAGATAGGTGCATTATCATCCTGAACAATTCCATCTCTTTCTGGATACTAAGTTTGCATCATAAGATATATCTGTTCAGCTAAAATTTCTCTTTACTTCTGCACAGTGATCAATTCTTTCAGGGTTGCGATTCGTCCAGCGGAACCATGCTATAGCTGCCCATATCATGACATATCTATCTCCATGCTTGACAGTTGGAAGGAAATAACCATGATCACACGCTGGTACAGATGCCTTCAAATGTACACCCGTCCTATTGTAGGAAAAAGTGCGAATCATGTGAATCATATGGTCTTATTACTTACTTTTATTTATAAATCAGGCTGGTTTTGTGAATATGACCCCACACAGATCTCTAACATGTGTGAGAAGTGACTTGGGAACTGCTGCTCAGTATTAAATGATCTGTTTATGAAGGTGTCTTCTAACTGAATCACTGTCACTCTGGAATCCAGATGGATATTTAGCTCTGCAATCACTTTTGTTGTAGTTTGCTCACTTTTTTAGACATTTATAATCCTTTTCAATACCCGTCGGTCTCCTTCATTGAACTTCTTTTTTCGCAGATAATTTTGCTTTGCCGATCTTGCCTTTCCCCTTGTGTGTATGCTGTCATGACTATCCACTGTATCTCTGGAAATGCCTGAAGGTTGAGATAACGCATTTGCTTCACATGTAGGTTCTTACAATTTGGTCTCTAAAAATCTGAGATATCCGAAATTTTATGCTTTTGAAAAAAAATTCCAAGAATTGCAGAAATTCAATAAAGCTAACACATACAACCAGAATATATACATTGCTATTTATAAAATAAATCTGGTGCATATTATTACATTTTAAATGCTAACGAAGCGCATTCAAAAGTGTCACTTTTATTTCCATTATTTTCACAAAGTGTGTCCTTTATTTTGATAGCCACCTCTATTTGAATGATCATCAATTAAACTACTTTTAGCGATTGAAAGTCCTTTTGAAATATTGATCAAATTCTTCTTCTGCATAAAATATTACTCTTAACCTTCCAGCGGGCGCCCGTATGTGAGAGATACACCAGAGATGAATTTCGTTTTATACTTTCAGATCTGATGGCACTGAAAATTCCTGTCTTTGATTATTTGTCCCCCTCCCTTTAACCTACTTTCAGCTGTCGTCGTAAGTTTGTGGAGTTAATAGGTCTCTGCAGATCAGATATTTGTATTTTAGAGATACGCGCAACCGTTCATGTAAGTTTTTGTTACATCTGATTTTCCATGATTTACATATAAATATGTGTTGTTTTAGACTGGAGGCAGTTGGCAAATGAACTTACGAAAGAAAATGTTGAATAAAAGCATCCAAGTCTCTACAACGTGAGCTAAAATTAAAGGTACTGAAAAGAAAAGCCAAACTAGGTATTGAAAGAGTGGAAGATGCGACGTCAGGGGAAAAAATGCAAACCCTTCCAAAAAGAAAAGCGGATTAGAATCACAAGCTTCAGTTGTCAGATTTGGCAGAAATTTATATGTTTGTAGCACATTAAACACATTTGCTCAAATTGCAACGCTGCAATTAAATAACAATGAAACTATTTTCTTCCTTTCCATATCTAAATGTCAATTAATTTTTTTTCCTTTTTATACATAGATTCTGTATTATTTTTCGCACCTATATTTTATATGCAAATTGTTCTACCAAAATATCGTTAATTTCATTAACATTATTTTTAAATCCAATTAACCTGTGATCATTATATATTGTTACTGCAACCTATGTTTATATTGTTTCAGATTCTTTTTCAATAAAAAATGCTAGAGTAAATGTAGTTATTAATCCTAAGCTATTTACAATATAATTTTAATAGTTAGGCCTTTGAAAATTTACATTTTACTATATGTGGGAAATACGCACGACGTTTCATGTTGGTATGACGGCCGCGCCTGCTGGAAGGTTAAAAGAAAATAGATCTTGTTATCTAACAAGATATAACCATAACTTTTATCTAAACAATGTACAAATATGAAGATGAAAGGCAGAAGGAATCAAGTTAAACATTCATTAAGAAATGACATACTTACTTCCTTTAGCACTTCCCCAACCAACTAATGCTACGCTTTCTCCAACTGAAGCAATGAATTCACGACTTGGGGGTAAACAAATGGGATTGAATCCTTTTATGGTGACATCATCAGTCAGAGTCAGGATAGCGATATCGTCGTCTAAGTAATCACGGACGTACGTAGGAGGAAAAACTACTCTACTGATGGTGTACCTAACAGCCAGTGTCTCGTCAACATGTCCAATATTAGCTACATACAGGGAAGGGCTGTTCAAAAAGAATTAATATAGCATTTCGTTTCAAAGATAATTTAAAAATACAATATATTTTAATACAAAGTTTTTTCGAAGAATGTTTATACCTCTCGAATCCGAATCATTTTTTTATCTTTATACAATTCTTAATTACATTCTGCTCCTTTATACAAGATGCTTTGAAATGAAAAGGGACGAAACGACACTTTGGGTATAGATGAAGACTTTATTCAAAGTATACACCATAGGCACAATGATCCTATTGATGAATGAGCCGAATGATTTCTTGTTCCAAGAATTCTTGTGCCTCTAACAAGACCCGGTGTTTTACAGCGTCCTTGAGTTAACCTTCCGAATCGAAGAATTAACCTTCCGAATTTTAGATGTTTTTTCAGCAGGCCTAACACATGAAAATCCCATGACGACATGTCCGAGTAGCAGAGTTAATGGTCGAGATGTTCCTATTTGATCTTGGTCAATTCCTTTTGAGTGATCCTGGCAGATTTCCTGCATATTTCCAAAGATTTGGAAGAACGCAGGAAAATAAATGCATTTGTGGAGAAACTGGTAAGGTTTAATATTTAATGGATCTCAGAGTTAAGGAAGGACCTGAAGATTGTCAATAATGATTTAAGTACAGTACTGATGGTACCAGGCAATCTCAAACCCTGAAGGATATGATGTTAAAGATTGATAGTTTCATTCCAACTGTTAGAGAGATGGGGAGAAAGACAGCCATTTGCTACCCGGAAAGGAATGTTAGTTTGACTGTTCGGTCAATGTAAGGCTGGTTAATACTTATTCAGCAGTCGACCACTACAAATCCTGTCGATACTGCTACGTTCAGTGGTGGCGGGGTGGTCGGCTGTAAGCAAGAAAAAGAAGACTCTGTGAGAAGCATGGACGCTTGATATAACGGAACAGAACCACATCCTCCATGAGTAGACCCGGTCTTTTGTTCTTGATGAATCTGTGTAGTCTCCAGAGTGTCTCACAATACACAGCCGAGTTAATGATTCTGAAAAAATCCTCTAAAAAGGAAGCGCCTCAATTCAGACTGCGAAATCAAGGACGCTGTGAAGGAATGGTTCTTGTCACGCCACAGGTATTCTTGGTACAAGGAATCCTTCGGCTCGTTAATTAATAGGATCATTGTGCTCAGGCCTATGGTGCATACTTTGAATAAAGTCTTCATCTATACCCTCAGTGTTGTTTCGTCCCTTTTCATTTGAACACTCCTTGAATTAAAAGAAATACCAACACTTACTTGCTTATTTTTTTCTTTTATAGCTTAAATTCTTTATTTTAATCTGGATCATCCACCGCTTATGGATATTTCATTTATAATTTAGTTCTATTATTTTAATAAATTATTAAAGGCATCATGTAATAAAGATTTCTGTCATCTTTTATTTTCAGCTAAACAACAGAATAGCTAGCAAAAACAAATTGTTATATATAGCAGGAAATTTCATTTCCGAGGTTTATGACATTGAATTTATCCACTAAATTCGTTTCAACGATATTCAAAGTACCGTGAGGGTAAATATTCCGTAAAAACTTTAAAAATTTATAAAATGTGTAAAATTAAGCAACATAAGGAATGGTTTGAAGATTTAGTATCGATAAGTCATGGGGTTTTTTAAGTTAGGAAAAAAATTAGTTAAGAAAAACAGCCAATAAGTGGAGTTTTAAACTTAAGTGGGAAAAAAAAGGTACGCAAAAAAATACTAAATTCTTTATTATAGCGATATATGTTCCATATGTCCACCACCACAGATGATAACATATTGCGGACGTGTCACAAATCCAGCAACGTCAGAGTGCAGCTTGTTCTGCTCTATATAAAACAGCTCTCGGCGTATTTCACTTTTTAATGGAAACAGAATGGATGGGCTTAATCGATACACCTGTATTTTAAATTTCCGTATAGCCAAAAGTCTTTTGGTTCCAGATCTAGGAACCAAGAAGGCATTACCTTCTGCCTGGTTTAGAACATTACCTTCTGCCTGGTTTCCGTGTACTGTTAGTCCCAGCAGAAAATTCCGAAGCTAATGTTTCCACTTCGGCTGCAACTCATAGTTAACATATTTGCCTTAGACTTCTTCATCTGGACCTTCCATGATCTTCCAGCAAGTGAGTTTCGTCAAATTGCTGGATAAGCTTTATGAGGCCTGCCATTATTAAAAGATCTTTCCAATTCTAAACATTAACTGAAATAATTTACGCAGTGCAACAAATTCCTGGTACATGTAAAACAGCTTCACAAACGAAGCTTTATTCTTTTCACATAGCATCATTGTTTACTTACAAACTATATAACGAAGAACTTATTCTGGATTAAGAGCTTAAGTATTCATAATCGCTTGTTTCGTTTGCATATTTGCAACTTTGTCATTCACACCAACACTGCTTCTTCCTGCATTAAAACATCCATTTACAACCGATGCTTTAAGGGTTTTATGAATTTTTAAAGTTTTTACTGCCTTTTTGCCTGGAGGGTATAAATAAGACAATTATAAAAATATGAAATATCAAAGAATGACTGACTCGATCGGGAGAGGTGATCGTTCTTTGATTCGAGTCTAAATTACGATTTGGGGGTGAATGAATGAAATGTACGGATGCAGTTCCACCCGCAAAAAGTGTTTTAATGCTTGAGTAGATAAGACTTTTAGTCTCAGGTGGAGCTACTGAAAGACAAGAGACGCAAAAAATTTGGCTTAAAATCGCTGACTTAGTCATTGGGCTTGTTAATGAGAAGTCCATCAGACACAACAAGGATTATAAATAACTGTTGCTATCACATTTTCATGAGCACCAGTATCTTCAAAATTAATTGAATCCATGCAATGCAGTGTTTTTGCACTTATGCATGCTCACGATATTAGATTGGTGTACCATTTTTTGGGGGACTTCAGAGTATACTACATGAATATCAAATACTATATGAATTCTCACTATGAATATCAAATATTTCTCAACGAATAATTTATAACAGCAAAAGAAATGGAAAAATCGTTTTATTAAAAATGATTCTTATGATTTCATTCTCTACTTCCAAAACTTGCTTTTAATTAGCTAATTTTGAGATGTTTAGACTAATCTTTATCACATTAATTATTATTAATAATTTTTCCCACCGAACATTATTTTAATATAGTAGAGAGTGTAATGATATAACTATCATATTAAATATTTGAATTATACTATGAATATATTTGTATTATACCATGAATATATTTGAATTATTCTATGAATATATTTGAATTAAGCTGAAAGTCTACCAGAAAGGCGTACATCTAAAACTTGAAAATCCATTTGATTTCATGAGGCTATCAATTCTACATCAGCTTCAACAGTGATCTCTAAATATTTTCAACGAATAAAAACTGAAGAACAGAATTTAAATGGGTGTATCGGAACGTTCTTCTCAAGGTCATGTATCTTACTTGTTTCCTCGTCATTTCTTTTTTGAAACTGAGCTGTCTCCAGACTGAAAGGATTACAACACAAGTAGTTTAACAGATGTTCTTTTAAAATTATTTACATTCACTAAGATGTTCGCTTTAAACATCTCTACTCTGCCCTCCTCTTCTCTCTTTCCTTCATTTTTTTCTCTACAAGCAATAATAAATAAAAACACAAATCTAATGTATTTTACTATTCAAGAATGCATACCATGGATAAAGTTGCTACTATAATGGGAAACACTGAAAGTGTCCTGAAACCGGTCTTCTCAGTGTTTTTCAACATTATTGATGAGTGTTGATCCGAAAAAGTTTACAAGCAGCAGTATTTGGAAAATAAAAATTATAGGTGAGAATATTGTTACACAGAGGGGAAACAGATAGTCTAGTTGTCTTAGACCGGTCGTCTGAGCAGAGGCAGATACGGCAGATGAGACCTGAAACAGCAACAGTAATGACAAGACATCTAGAGAAGTGGTCTCGGTCAGAGTTGAGAGCTGTGATAAGATTTCTGTTTGCCAAGAATGTGACAGTAAGGATCGACCAGGTTCTCCCTCTACAGGGCGATATTTCGCCAAATTTTACATCCCGAGGTCGAAGGTCACCCCACCATAGAGGATTGACCGTTGGGGTTAGATAAGGACAAAGGACGGGCAGGGAAGGTGGTGGTGTTCGCCATGAACGAACGGACTTCGGTTTAGCAGAAAGTTTTTTTGGAAATTCCTATTTGTAAATCTTTAACTAATATATTAATCCAGAATATAATTGTCTCCTATTCTTCTTTCGATATAATCAACATTTTTGAGAGGAAAGAGTAACGAAATGAATTTTGATCTAGAAATGACCATTTAGGCCCATGATAGCATGCTGTTCCAGCTATCTGAAATGAAGCAAAGGGAAACAACTTTAAGGCCTTATCACACGGTGAAATTTCGTCAGCACTTTTCCGTTTCTACCTCAAAAACTGGTCAAGCAAGTTTCATAATCGACAACTTTTTCTAACCAGCTAGAAAATGCCGTCGGAAATATTGTCCGCAAACGAAATTCAACCAATCATGTGAAACTTTGAAATGACGTCACTTTCGTTGTCGTTTGCTGACAGAAAGTGCAGACTATAATTTGCCGTGTGATGCCTTTAGATGGTGAGCGGGAACTTTACTGTGACCCATCGGATATTCATAAACAAATCGTTGAAATATAGTTGGCCAAATAATGAGTTAAAAAAAGGTGATGAAATGGTGTC
>JAPMOQ010041230.1:279832-310800 GCA_026543055.1 Argiope trifasciata
CGATGAAACACTAGGTATGTTTTCTTCGTCTTTCTTGTGTAAGATAATGCTAAGAAAAATAGTATAATTAAACGTCTATGAGAGAAAATTTGTAGGTAGTAGAATTGCTTTACCCTTGAGATGAAACACTAGGTATATTTTATTCGCCTTTCTTGTGTAAGATAATGTTAACTGGGGATAAAGTTTTTTTAGTGTGGTAGAGAGAATCGAATGAGTATTTGAGTCTTTCCCGATTCCTGAATGTCTAAAATCTGAGAGAATTTTGCAGTTTTGGTATTAAGGTAGTTGCTAAATTAAATTTATTTAATATGCATCTCAGGCTTCATTAAAGTTTGGTAGGTTGTCCCCAAAATGTGGAATAAAACGCTTTCCGAACTATTATAATTTCACATGTTTTTGTAATGACAAACTTCACCAATTAAGGTACTAAAATGCATGGAGATAAAATTGGCTACTGTACGAAATAATAATAAAAGTTATGAAGGTTAAATTTTTATACCGCCCCCATGGACAGAAAATTGTCACTAAAAGAAACTCCTGCTACAGCAAAGTGACTTCAAATATCAAAATGTATGAAGATAAAATTGGCTATTGTAAAAAATAAATATAATAAGGTACGAAGATTATGTTTTTATACCATACCTATAAAGAACAAGTGTCAATAAAAGTAACTCCTGCTACAGCAAAGTGTCTTCAAACTTCAAAATGTATGAAGATAAAATTGGCTATTGTAAAAAGTAATTACAATAATATACGAAGATTAAGTTTTTACACCATCCCTGTAAAGAACAAGTGTCAATCAAAGAAACTCCTGCTACATCAAAGTGTCTTCAAACATCAAAAGGTATGAAAATAAAATTGGCTATTGTAAAAAATAAATATAATAAGGTACGAAGATTAAGTTTTTATACCATTTCTATAAAGAATAAGTGTCAATACAAGAAACGAGTTTGTAACAGAAAAGTGTCGCCAAACAAAATACCAAAATGTATGAAAATAATTACCTTCTGTACAAAATGAAACAGACAAGGAACTATAAACAAATTTTTTATTTGATTTGAAGAGAAAAAAATTAAGGCATTGACTTACCATCCATGGCCAAGTTTTATGGTCATATGGCACGTCTCCATCTTCATTGGTATTATTATATTTTTTTGCTAATCCACAAGCTATAAAAAGAAAAAAACATCTCTTAGTGAAAACTTGCTTTTCTTATACGAAACAAACAGGATTCAAATCATAAATAGGTTGCAATATTAAAATTGATAGCAATGCATTGCTTTCTCTTCGCCATAAAAAGAATTTTCTGGATTTCTTTTGAGAAAAGTTAATTTCCCCGTATTTTGATTAAACCGATACTTTGAATACTTCTTTTCAATTTTGGAATGAGATAAGCGACTTTCGTGCATTTATAATTACAAATGAAATTGGGAAAATCTATATATCTAACAGAATATATTTTGCTTGAATTTTAAAATTTTATTTTATTGTATTAATGTTGAATTCTTTTTCTATTATACTGAAAAGAGGATTAATCTTTATAATTTCAAGTTTCCAAGTACATTGGATGTCTTATAATATTTAATCGTGGAATTAAAAAATACAAGATTCGATTCATAAGAATTCAAAATTTTCAACTTAAGTATTACATTATTAGATACTCTCTTTATATTTATAGATAGTATCTAATAACTGAGAGGTTTATCGTTATAATTGTCAAATTTCAATTCACTATCCATAGATTCACTTTTTTATCCGATATTTCATTTCAAAAATTCGATTCATGTCTAATTTTCTTGAATACATAGCATTTACTTTGAAAACACTCTGATTCCAAACAAATTGCAGTTTTAACCCTTAACTGCAAAGGTGAAATTTTAGAACTTAACTGGAAAAGTGAGATCTACGAGACAGCATTTCATTTACACTTAAATTAAATTTTTTAATGAATGCATTATTGTGAAAAACTGCCAATATAATTTGCAGATATTTTTCTTGATATGTAGACATGTTTTAGAAATGTTTCAAAATATATTATCATTGAAAAAAGTAAAGGCGTTGGAACATACATTTTTTTTTCTCAAATTGAGAAAAATGAGATGATGATATGAAAAAACATTTCCTCTGCGCATGCTTGAGACGGCATCGGTCGTGTCTATTCCCGTCCACAAACATAGCATTTTTTAAACCTCTTGTTTAGCCATGTTTCTGTTTTATTTCTTTTATTATTCGAAAAAAATGTGTTTCCAGTTTCTAAATTTAGCTCACCCCTTCTTGGTTAAATTTTATTAACGAATTTTTCTGCTTTCATATTTTTTGAACGTTATCTCTCTGCTTTGGCTTTCATTTCAAATACAATATTTAAATTTTCCCCGCTTTCATTCGCTTGATCTGTTCACCTCTTGCTTGGCAAAATGTCCGATGTGGTTTCTCGCCAACGTTGGCTCTCTCGATTTTACACTTGTTTCGTTAGTTAGTCAAAAATAATTTAAAAACAGTATCCAAAATACCCAATATACGCTATTGATGTATGCATTTTATTGTAAGTAGGGGACTTAATGAAAATAATGGTTGAAAACTGGGCCGCGAATACAGGAAGGTTGAGAAACGCTGTCATTGTCATTGCTATCCAGTATATTTACTGTTACTAAAACATTTTTTCTTTGCTTTAATTTAGTTTCCTTTTTTTTTTTTTTGCTCACCCCTCGTACAATTGGAAATAAAACATTTTTGTATACAGGGTGATCAGCGGATATGCTCTGATTTCAAAATTAAATATCTCTAATAATAAAAGTAAATAATAAATTAATATAAAAAAGATCGATAGAATTATGCGGTAAACTGTACGTTTATCAGCAAAACTGTAAAAATAGTGCACAAAAGTAAGAAAATTTAGTTACAAAACTCGTTAACAGATGGCTGAAAACTTTTTCTCTGATAGGAGTCTTTAAAAAACCACAATAAAGTGATGCGGTCTTTGCAATCAAAACACAATTTTTTCAAAATGTTCACCTTTCGAAACAATGAAGTGGCTTAATCGAACAATGAAATTTGCATCAGGTCTTGCAATTTCTCAACGGAAATGAATCACATGCAACACCCATCAACGATTCAAACTCATCTATAGTGGCGGGATTGTTTCTATCGACAGTGTCTTTCAATGCTCCCCACAGAAAGAAGTCACAAGGAGTCAGATCGGGGGTCGTTTTTCATTTCTGATGTCACACTAAAAAGGTCTGTGGGCATTGTGATTAAAGCGCCATCTGTTAACGATTTCCGTCACAAAAATTTCTAAACTTTTATACAGCATTTTTACAGTTTTGCTTATAAACATACTGTTTACCGCATAATTCTATCGATTTTTGTTGTAGAGATATTTAATTTTGAAATCAGAGCTTATTCCTGATCACCCTGAAAAATTGCTGTATTTCTCTTTTGAAATAAAGTAAATGCTTGAAAACTTGAAAAGGAAATCTTTCTTTCCTAACCTTTAGTGTTCTTTTGTATCCAATCCAAATATTCAGTCACTCTGACGTAACCTATTGGAACATTATATTCGCAGTAGTATGTGAAGGACACCAATCCGACTATATACCATTGATCTTCTTTTTCGTACAACAGAGCACTTCCAGGCTCACCCTAAAATTTAAAAATAAGATTCTAAAATGTAACAAATATTTGAAAATTTCAGACAGATAGTTTAGAGTGACAGAAGCAAAAAAGAAATGTTGTTGCTTTTTAAATTTTAAAGAAATGTATCGTTACGAATATTAGGAGTCTGTAATGCTGCTCCCCAGCACGATTGGTTCCTTCGCTGGAAAGATTGATTTACTGTATACTGTACTAGATGCTGTGGATATTCTTAGAAATGATCCGAGGGCCTGGCAACTAACTTCCCGACCATTTGGCGACTTTGGTGACAAAATGGATAATTCTCGAAACTTTGGGAATTTTTTCAATTCGTCCATTTGGAACCGAGATACGTCCAGATACGTTCTGATGGGTCGAAACATTTCAAGCCACGCCTCCTGGGGCTATATAAGGGCGACAGTTTCAAGGTTAGAGTAGAGTAGTGAGTAGTAGGAGTCAGTGATCGACAGCAGTTGGAAACGGTCGCTGAGAGTAGAGTAGTGTGGTTGTTTTTCTTGAGCTCCAGGAAATGCTCAATACCCTTGAGTCTTCCGTCTCTAGCAAGCCGCCCGACTCGTCCTTTTTAGGATCTGCTATGGGAGGGCGGAGCTTCCCAACGATGATGAAAACAATGGATCAATGATGATGGATGCCACGACCAGTGACACTCATACCAAGGTTTATTCACCTGGAAACGTTATTATGGCCTTTTCTAAACTCTGTAACGAACTAATTGCAAGCAAGAAAGATGTAAAATTCCGTCAACTAAGAATACAAGCCATCCAGAAAATGATTGACGAATTCCCAAAGAGTCCACAGCTCGCTGCAACTGTCGTAAATCTTCAACATCAAGTCAAGCATCTCTAGCAAAGGGTAAGTGAGATTGGTTCTTGTCCTGTAGTTAACTGTGTGCATCATTCTTCCAAAACTATTTCTAATAAAAATAATGCTAAAAGATCAAGAAATCCCAATGACAATGAGGAATTAAACTCTAAACGCAACGCAAATAAAACAATCAAAATAGATAATAAAACTAAAACTTCTAAAATTTCTGACGAAAACGAATTTAAATATCCCCCAAAGAGATTGACTGCAAAAATCACAACCAAAACCAAAGAAAATGACAATGACTCTGTCATTAGTGACAATGCATACCAAAATTTGGAAAACCTTGACATCGACGATGATAACGTCGAAACCTTGAACATAACACCCAGACCTCCCCCAATTATGCTTAAAAGAACTGAAAAATTTATTGATGACCTCAGATTTATAAATGAAAAATGCTTCCTTATTGAAAGCAAATTAGGTGGTCCATACATAAAAATTTTTGTTAAGGATGATGAGCAGCATAGAGCTCACCAAATTCCTAAAAATCAATAACCTGGACTATTTTATTATCACCCCCAGATCGAGTCGTCCACTCAAAGTTATTATAAGAGGTTTACCCACTAATATCAAAACTGAAACCATCAAAGAAGCCCTAGAAACAGATTGTCAATTTAAAGTTGACAAAGTCGCTCAGCTCACCAGGTTCCGCAACAAAGACCCACAACCATTATTCGAAATTACTCTTCCTAACATTGATATTAACAACTAATATGGAATTTGACTTCCCTCCTTTACCTCAAAATAAAAGTTGAAAAATTTGTTCGACATTTTGTAACTACTGATTGGGAAAACTTTAAAAGTTACCTGAACAAAAATATTGATTTAAATCTACCTAACATCTCTAATAGCGATGATCTTGAAACCGAAGTTGAAAAACTCACAGCAGATATTACCTCTGCCTATAACATTAGTTCCAGACCGCTCAAAAATCATGAAACATTATACTTACCGCCCCACATCAGACAGCTTAAAATTCAACGAAATAAAACCAAAAAAAACCTGGCAAAGATTCAGGGATCCAGTCTCCAAATCCCACTATAATAAAGCACAAGAACAATTTCGAAATGCTGTAATTGATTTCAACCGCAGCACTTATATTAAGCAAAATGAATTTCTTAATGCTCAAGATAACTCTCTTTGGAGACACACCAAAAAACTCAAAAGAAAAAGAACAATCATACCACAACTCTATGACCTCAATACTCATACGAGTGCACACACTGATGCTGAGAAGGCTGAACTGATTGCTGATCAATTTGAAGAGCAATTCAAACCCAACAACCTCCCAGACGTTTGCACTGAAAAGATGGTTGAAAGTTCTATTTCAACTTTTAATCATCACAAATCAGATATAATCTTCTCTGAAATTAAACTCTCAGAAATCATTGAATTCATTAAAAACACTAAAATAAACAAAACACCTGTCCCTGCTTCAATTACGAATAAAATGCTTAAGAAACTCCCCGCCTAAATTATTATTAAAATTACTGATCTTCTCAACAAAATCTTTGAGCATCGCTACTTTCCCAAATACTGGAAAATTGCCAGAATAATCCCGATTCTCAAACCTGGCAAAGACTCCACTATTCCGACAAACTAAAGACCCATCTCTCTTCTTCCCACACTAAGCAAACTTACTGAAAAACTAATTCTTACAAGATACCTAAACTTTGCGAAGAAAGCAGGCTTTTCAATGCCCTAGCAATTTGGTTTCACTGAAAAATTATCAACCTCTCATCAGCTCTTAAGAATGATTGAATACCTTCATGAAGGTAGAAAATCCAAGAAACCCACTGCTGCAATCTTTCTTGATATTGCCAAAGTCTTTGACAAGGTCTGGATCCCAGGCCTCATTCATAAGCTCATTGCATACAATTTACCCCCAAACATCATTCAGATTATTAAATCATACCTCTCAGATAGGCAATTTACTGTTATTGTCAAAAAAACAGACTCAACAAAAAGAAAACTAAGAGCTGGTGTCCTACAAGGTGATATCCTCGCACCTGCCATTTTCCTGCTTTTCCTAAATGATATTCCCCAACAAAAAGGCATTATGATCAGTCTCTATGCAGATGACACAGCCATCCTCTCACAAGGGAAAAATCCCCCAACATGCAATAATTCCTCTTCAAAACTACATCCTCAATCTAGAAAAATGGCTTGTTCGCTGGAAAATAAAACTCAATGTCGACAAAACTGAAGCAGTAATATTCTTTAAAAACAAAAATAACTGGCCAAAAATTAAGCTCTACAAAACTGAAATCAACTGAGAAAATGAAGTCAAATACCTTGGTATAATTCTTCACTAACACCTCAACTACAAATCACACATAAATCATACCAGAGAGAAATTTAACAATGCATTCAAATCACAATACCCCCTCATCTGTAGAAACTCGGGTCTCTCTCTAGATGGTAAAGTTCTGATTTACCTGGCACACCTAAGACCAATCTTCACATATGCTTGTCCTGTTTGGGCTGCAATTGCTAAAACCAATCTCCAAAGAATCATCTCCCCTGAGAATAAAACTGTTCGTATGGTTGCAAACGCTAGATGGTTCCATAGAAATGAAGATATTCTCAAAAGCCCTCAGCATCCCACCTATAAAACAATTCATGATCAAACTTGCACAAAACTTCTATGGTAATATTATTCATATTGACAATTCCACCTTGCAAAATCTCCCAATTTATGCTCACTACGAAAATTCAAATAAACGCAGACCACGCTGTTCATTTGCCCTTTAATTCCCCCTAAGTACTATTCATCACACTTTTTTTTTCCTTTTTTAATTTTTTTCTCAATTTACTCAGTACCAAATAATCTCTTTCCATGATTCAAATCATTTTATAATGCACACATTAAACAATTAAGGTCAGTTCCATTTTTACTTAAGTCCTATATCACAAGATTTACAGATGGTGGAGCCTGCGGCCCCAATGAGCTGTAAAAACCTTTACAAATAGAGTAAAGTAGTTGGAACCGCCGTTAGATAACGAGTAATCCAGAAGAGAAGACAATTAGCGGCGGAGCCAAGCAAGTGCTGAACTAAGCTGTGTGCCTTCCAGTTTGTTGAGAAAGCAGCGTCGAGTACTATAGCCAGTGCTGTGGATATTGTTACTACTTGTGAGCTACTGTCGTTATTGTGTGCTGTTGTGTGTTTGTCTCGGCTGTAAATAAACGTCTGTGTTGTGTCTTCTACTAAAGGACTGATCATTGTGTGTTCATGTCGTCTCACACCGTACACACCCACTATACAGGGAAACGAACTCGACGGATTAGTATAGGGAATTTGCAACAATATATTCAGAAATATTACAGTTATATTGCTAGAAACGGTTAAAAAGGGTGAAATTTTAACGATCATCAAATAAAATGCAACTGAACTTTTAATAAGTCCTCTTTTAGTTTTCTGAATAATGTGTAGAAGTGTTATCTTTTAAAGTTTCTCGTATTTTCTTTTATAATGGCTTTATCCTTTAAACTATGAACCGTGGACAAATTCATAAAGGCCATGAACGATAAGATTATTTTTCTACAGTTAGCACTTGTGGGCTTAATAACTTAATAAAGAAAACAGATATTTGTGTGTGAATTACATAACAATTGTGAAAAATAGTTAGGAAATAGCCTGATGGTGAGCAATCCTTGACAATTAATCTCCAATACATAGCTAATATAGAAGTACTGAAAGATCTAGGCAGCTCCTTCAAGATCTAAAGACCGGGGCTATTCACGGAGGGTGTTGTACTGTTCCATGATAACGCGTGTCCACACGTCACCACGGTCAAATGCGCGAAACTACCATCAGCCCTACAATCCAGACAGGTCGCCTTGTGATTTTCATGTGTTTTATCGCCTGAAAAAAAACATAAGAAATGGAAGCTCTTAAATTCGACGACATAACTCAACGATGCTGTGAAGGACTCGGTTTCGTCATGGCTGCAGAAATTCTGGGAACAAGGAATACTTCTGCTCATTAATTAATGGGATGTATTGGATTGTGTGGTTTAGTGGCGCAAGAGCCATAGCTGGAAATACTGCTCCAGACATATGGTTAAAATATAAAATACTCGTCTTGCATCAAAGTATGTAAAAGTAGAAACTACTTGATAAAATTACATTGTAATGTCTCTCAACATTATAAACAAGATGTATGAAACGGCAATAAAAGGAAGTATTAAATAAGATGGTAAAACCCAATTGCTTTTAAAAATTTAAAAAGATTTTTTGGGGGGAATGTTCCCCTACAAGCATTTGCATGTCTGTAACTGAAGCATGAAAATATTTTAAACGATGATGTTTAAAATCAGGATATTTAACCAAAAGGTGATGAGCCGTTAAAATCACTTGGCAATTCAAGCAGAATGGTTTTTGATCACCGAATAAAAGATGTTTATGTGTAAAACGTGTGTGACCAATGCGGAGTCTAGATAATTTAACGTCTGGCTCTCGCACAGTTAAACAGTTTTGAAGTTTGTTATTTATTGGATCGTTCCATGACTCCTGCCAAAGTGAGTGAAAATAACGTTGTATTGCATTTTTCGCATAACTGAAAGGTATGTCTCTCTCTAGAAGTAAAGATGGACTTTTTTCAGCATTATCTGCAAGCTCATTGCCAGCGATTAATCAACCGTTAATCAATGGGATCGTTGTGCTAAGACCTATGGTGTACACTTTGAATAAAATCTGCCCACACGATTATACCCATACTGTCGTTTCGTACTTTTTAATTTGAACACTTCTTGTATTTTATCTCTTTTCTATAAAATTATTCATCTTTTTCGAATTCTGTTTCTTTGCTTTTTACTTTCATTAAAACTAGTGAACAAAAAAAAATCCAGCAATGAAAATAATAAATTTAGTTTTTCACTTACTATGCAGCTCTTGTCGAGATCTGTACACATCATTTCATCGGTGATTCCATTCTTAAAAGTACCCCCAAAATAGTAATAGTAAATTAGGCGTGATAATTCCTCGCATCGAGAGTTTGGAATGACCAATAACCCAAATCTTTCCCTTAGGTTCGGATATGTTTGATTATCACCAGGGACTTGAAAGAAAAATATACGTTTTTCAGAGTAGAAAAGATTTTATACTAAAACTAATAGTTGGTAATGTAGTTCTAACTTTTTTAAATAACTTGTAAATTTGTAACTTTTAACTTGTAAATTTTTTTAAATACTTGCATAAATTTTAAGGTAACAGACAACGTTCGAAGGAATAATCTCGAAAAATTTGATAATTTAAATACTATTTTTGGTTTTTAGATGTATTATCAATCATAAACATTATAAATACAACGCAATTATTTGAAAATGCAATATATTTTGAGGAATGGGAAAATTGGTAGTCAATTTTAGTGAAAGTTAATCAAAACGGTTAACATTCTACACAAAATTTTAATGCAACAATCCTATTTTTCTTTGTACATAAGTTATAGAATATAATGATGAATGAAAGGAACCAAAATCTAAGAAACATTTTGCGATGCAAAGAAGTTATGGGTAAAAATATACATACATATGCATTGTCCTATAACATAGACATTTATTGACGATGATGTCGTGGCCTAGTTACAAGACAACTCATAGACATTTGTTGTTTAGGGAACGAGCCCCTCATTGTACGAACAGTGGAGAGGTCAATTCTATAGCACATACTCTTACTGAATTCCCTAATTTTACTTCAGATCGTTTAATTCACTTTCACTCGCCTATTTTAAATTTATGTGACCTAGTGGGTGAGAAACATTACACAATTTTTTTGAGTTTTTAAAAGCCATTAGTTTTTTTCATAGCATTTAACATTTAAGATTTATTTTATTCATGTTTCTCATCTTTTTAAATTATGGATCTTCTCAGCTTTGACATTTTAACAACATACCCTTCTTTCATTTACACAATTTATATTGCAACTATTTAAAAATCCTTGTGGATGGCGCAGCATGTCCAGAATTGGAATTTGTGCCAGTAAAATACACCATACCTACCATACCCATAAATTCGCTACTTAATTTTTCTAAAAACACTTTGGACAGAAAAATTATTTCACCAACAATAAAACTTTTGGTTTATTTCAATGCCTATATTATTTAAAACACACGCTGAAATTTTTATGTAAATACCGTTTTTAGTTTTTGGGATATCATGTTGATGGTGGATTATTTTTATGAAAATTAAAATTGAAGTTAAAGACAAATTTTAGCTGAAAAATAACTTTTGTCTTAAATTTCTCTGGATAATAGATTAGACCTTCCTTTTCTAAGAAAAAAAAACTGTCTTAGAAAGAGAAAAGCCTGAATGACAAGAAATAACACTTTTTTAAAAAAAATCGCCATTGTGGTCGAATACCAGTGTTTTTAACGTAGTCGGATACCTTAAATTTGTTAAGAGGAAAATACAAAAACATTTTGCATTACATATATATTTGTATCTAAAAACTATAAATAATGAAGTATTTGAAGATGATGATGTCGTATCCTCGTTACGATTAAAATTAAGTACCGTAGCTTCTGAGGGTAAAGACCCCTTGAGTACCCGAGGGCAAAAGTCTGACCTCTAGCTCATATGAGGATGGCACTCACACATTCGCTTGCCCAACCACGTTTTACAAACTGTAGGTGCTCTTTCACGCACCTCACAGATAAAAAATAGGGTAAAAGAGCTACCATAACAGAAACAGAACTCAAACTCCTGACGCCCAAATCACGGGGAGACTCGATATCTTCTGTACAATAAAGTATTTGAAAAATAAAATTAAATACTAACAATTAAACTCAAATTGATTCTGTTAGGAGCTAAAGAACCAGTGTGCCAATTTTTTTTTTACACCTTCAAATGGTGTGGTATGATATCAGCTGTAAATAAACATAAAGATACTCAATCTGAGTGTGTCGGAATTTAAAGAACAAAGATTAGATGCAAAGCAATATAATTCAGCATAAAACATATTTTAGAAGGTTGAGATGAGAGAAATGTTCTCTGCTATCTTCATTCCAGTTTTGTAAAATTTCTGGCACTCAAGAATCATGACTTCCAAAATTTTAATTGCACAAAATGAATCTGTATATCATTTTCAAAATTAAAAAAATGCCGTGGAATATATTTATACATTATGATCAGAGAATAAGCACTGATTTCAAAATTAAATATCTCTACAAAACAGATCGATAGAATTATGCGGTAAACTGTACGTTTATTAGCAAAACTGTAAAAATGGTGTTCAAAGTTTAGAAAATTTAGTTACAAAAATCGTTAGCAGATGGTGCTCTGTGCTAAAAATTCTTTCTCTGAAAGGAGCCTTAAAAAACAATAATAGTGATGATAACAACAAAATTGAAGCGGCCTTTGCATTCAAAATACATTTTTTCAAAATGTTCACCGTTCGAAACAATGAAATTTGAGAGCACGTCTTGCAATGTCTCAACAGAAATAGAATCGAAATGGGATCCAATCAACGATTCTAGCTCATCTATAGTGGCGGGATTGTTTCTATGGACAGTGTCTTTCAATTCTCCCCACAGAAAGAAGTCACAAGGAGTCAGATCGGGAGTCATTTTTCATTTTTGACTGAAAGCGTCTAAGGGTATTGTGATCAGAGCGCTATCTGATAACGATTTTTGTAACTAAATTTTCTAAACTTTTGTACAGCATTTTTAGTTTTGCTAATAAACATACAGTTTACCGCATAATTCTATTGATATTAATTTCGATAATAATTAATTTCTATTCGATCCTATTTAATTTTGAAATCAGGGCTTATTCACTGACCCCCCTGTATATATATATATATAATACACTTTAATAATTATATTATCGTATAATTATTATGATATCTTTTACTATTTTGTTCTTTGCTATAACGTTCTCATTGTTGTTTTCTGTAATGTTACAGTCATTTTCTTGACGGCAATGCTTTCAAATAGGTGTACCGCCTTAATTTCCACGAAATAATCCATTAAGCTGTTGGTTTAGTTTAGTTATATTGACGTCCAGTTTTGAAGAAATACTAGGGCTATTTGGGGTCGGAACTCGCAATTTTGAGCCTCGGTCAGATGATGAAAAGGACATCTGAGTTGGCACTCCACTCTCCAACTTCCACACCACACCAGTAGGACATAAACTGTTGAAATTTTCACATAAACTAAATCTCATCTAAATAAAAATGAATGTTTGTCTTATGTCTCTTATGGCTTCCTAAACCGTTCATCCAGTACCCTCAACATATTACTAACCTCCGACCCGCCACCAAGGCACACGGATAACCTCACAAGACTGAATGACCGAACCGCCGCTCCAGCAAAATTGGCAGGAACTATGGTCGAGTCCTAACGGCCATCACCGGCCATGGTAGAACCCACCCCGAAGGGAGTGCATCCCGTCATAGATGGGTGGACCAGTGCCCCCCCCCTATAATTGCACCCACCGGTTGAAGAGATCTAACCACCGTTCCGGAAGCATTTCATCCTCATTCCGAGGTGCCCATACTGAGAGGGGGGCAGTACCATCGAATTGAAGGACTTTGTGATCCCAACAAATTTATATGTGCGCCAGTCTCCGCCACACACGGAGAGACTGCGGCTAGTAGGTTCGAACTCATGACACAAGGGATGTGAATCCTACTCCTTACAAACCTGGGTATCCTTGCCTTATTTTAGAGCTCTATTCTCCGTCATTCCAAACAGCCAGCGATATTTTAAACCTCATTAGCTAACTATAACTCCAAAACTTAACTAAAGACTGGATTATGGAGAAGATGGTTGTAACATTCCCCATCTCCCTTTAGTGATAAAATATTTCCGTCAGCTGTGTTGCCTTTGTGTTTGCTAGACACCTTGAGATAACCAGATGTTGCAGATGTTCTCCTATCGGAACCTGAGGCATCTATAGCTGAAAGAACACAAGTGAAAATACCTTGTCCAGAAAACAGTGATAGTGCTTTCAGAGACAATGGAACATCCAAACATCTGGATGCCGAATTTCCCTATTGTAAGCGGACTCCATGTTCCAGATTTTTCGCCTTAATTACCTTTCGACGACTGACTGGCGCCCCTGAAATGACCCTTTGTTGAACATGATTGGCCGGAAGAGAGGAAACTAGTAGCCACTGAGGAAGAGGAGACGGTGACTGTCGCTGATATAAAATACTCAGAGTGTTTTGGAAAAAGGGAAAAAGAGTTTCTGAGAGACTGCTGGAGTACGCCCACGAGTCCGGGAGATTTTGAGAACCACATGAAATGATCGCTGACTGACCAACCCGTGAATTCCCCGTGGTGTTGTGCTTACGATTTGATGGAGAACTGCTCTTCAAGTAAAACCCTTCAACTTGGACTGTTGTGGTGTAAATAGCAAGTATTTAATCAAGATAAGAACGAGCTGTTCTTTGTATGTATATATAGGGCTGTAAAATAAAGAAGTGTCTTGAAATTTTGAGCATTCTTTGATCTATCGAAATCAAGACATTACAGGGGATTACATTTCAAAGGAAGCGAATATAACTTAGCTGTTAAAATATCATCAAGAAATGCCAAGATTACTTACTTTTACTCGTCGTTCCCCAACCAACAACTGTAGTAAATTCACCTGTTAAATTTTTAAATTCATTTTCGGTAGGTAAGCAGACAGGATTGAAATCTTCCGAGAACACCTCCCTTGACAGAGTCATGACAGCGATGTTGCCGTAATATTTCTGGTACACATAATTCTTATGTATTACTATTTGACTGACGTTATATTCTTGGGCCAATCTCTCATCAACATGCCCAATCCTAGCTATGTGCTCGGATTTGAGATCACTGTATAAAAAAAAGGAAACACCATTTTAATTTCATCTAATTGCAATCTCAAAATATATCTGTTTTATTACAATATTTTTATGAAAAATGTTTATGGATCTCTATATGAAAACTGTGTTTCAAAATTTTAATTTTCATATTTAAAATAATACTTTCTATTTTTAAGGTTTTTGGGGGGTTTTTGCTGACTTAGAATAAATTATAATTTTAAATATTATTTTTATCTTTCCTTTTCCAAATTATAGCATTGTAAAAAAATTAAGCAAAGAACTAAATTTTCTCACATTTAACAAAAAGTTTCATGGCGTTTCTTCCAATAATTGTTTTCCATATCCATGATACAAGGTGATCAGCAAATAAGAACTGATTTCAAAATTAAGTGTCTCTACAACAAAGATCGGTAGAATTATACGGTAAACTGTACGTTTATTAGCAAAACTATAAAAATGCTGCACAAAAGTTTAGAAAATGTAGTTACGAAAATCATTAACAGATGGCGTTCTAATCACAATGCGCATAGACGCTTTCAGTGTGACGCTAAAAATGAAAAACGACTCCTGATCTGACTCCTTGTGACTTTTTTCTGTGGGGAGCATTGAACGACACTGTCTATAGAAACAATCCCGCCACCCAGTTGAGCTTGAATCGTTGATTCGTGTCGCATATTATTCCATTTCCATTAAGACATTACAAGACGTGATGTCAAATTTCATTGTTCGATTATGCCACCTCATTGTTTCGAACTGTGAACATTTAGAAAAAATTGTGTTTTGATTGCAAAGACCGCATCACTTTATTGTTTTTTTAAGACTCCTTTCAGAAAAAGAGTTTTCAGGGCAGAGCGCCATCTGTTAACTAGTTTTGTTATTGAATTTTCTAACTCTTGTACACTATTTTTACAGTTTTGCTAATAAACGTACAGCTTATCGCATAATTCTATCGATCTTTTTTGTAGAGATATTTAATTTTGAAATCAGGGCTTATTTGCTGATCACCCTGTATGATTTCATTGTTCTCCATTGCATGAATACATTTAAAAAAATCTAAGCAGGAAGACAATAAATTTAGTTAGACGAGTTTATTTCTAACTTATTTTATAAAATAAAGCCTCTAATTTTCAGCATGAGGAGAAGATGAAGACACACAAAAGAAAACCAAGAAAGAAAAGAGTTTATTATACCTAGGTAAAAATTCAATACATCTTTTAAAATATTTATCATGATAAATAAAAGAGAGATTAATTTGTTTATATAAAATATTTGAGGATTATTATTTATTAAAGGGGAATTTTAATATTTTAATTATCAATGGTTATCTAGATGCCTAGTTAAAAATTAATGGTTTACAAATGATGCCTAGTAATGGTTAAATAATTAACAAACGATGCCTAATAATAGTTTAATAATTAATGATTTACAAAAGTATTATTTAAATAATTAACAAAAGATGCCTAGTAATAATTTAATAACTAATGGTTTAGAAAAGATGCCTAGTAACGAAACTAGGATGAAATTGCTGTAGGAAATGCATTGGACGTCACTACCAAGCGGTTTAAAAATGAGAAATCAGCTAACTGCAGTAGGGGATAAGTAAATTTTTTAAATTCTTTTTTTGCTAGAATTTTTAAAAAATAAAATGATTCCAATCAAGATCTGTAGGACATAAAAGATACATCTCTGCTTATAACTGGGATCCAACCTAACTCAAATGAAAAAAATAATCAGAACTAAACCCAAATTAAAGATATAAACTCAATTTAATATGGCGCACTCCAGTTGCACATCAATAGTCCACCGAACATATCCTGATACTCAGCTAAAATCAAATGTGACAGTGACTGTCATAATATTCTGACTAGGTTAAAAAGTGGCCAACCTTAAGTGTCTTTCTCTTGTCAGTGGTAGAAAAATCCAGCCCATGCTGCGACCATCCAACTTTACCTGATAAAATTCTGGATTGCATCCTACTTTCTAAGCGAGACTTAACATCCAGTACTCTAATTTGTATAGAACATTTTGGAGGTCAACAATCTACTGGAACTGATTTAACATACGTCAGATATTTTGAAGATAAGCAGAAGCAACAAAGCAAATTACTAAAAAAAGTAAAAATGAAATCTATGATTGCAAACTTCAAGTTATCACGTGAGAACATTATTAAGTCATTTTTGTCTAAGTTAATTTGTCATTAACCAAATTAAATCGGTTTGAAACAATCACGAGACGTCTCTAGTTTATCTATCCTCTTATTTACCAATAAATTCTTAAACATATTAATTCATATAGAATATTTTTTTCAACACAAACTGCTATTTTCTAATTTTTGAGATCATGAAACAGTTTCATAAAGGATTGATCTTAAAACAGGAGTTAGCTCCTTCAATATATCCTACTGTATAATGCATGGGCACTTCCCACTAGGGAAAGAGAAAATACTTTTATTAAAACTGTTAAAAAAACTACAAGTGAAAGTTTTTTAACATATTTAAAAATTAAATTAGTTAATTTCCTCCGAAAAAATTACATTCCTTGAAAATGACATCTATGATGTCATAGCTCTACGTCAACCTTTTAAAAACGCTCCTGCTGTCAAAGAAGCATAGATAATAATAAGTCAATACTAGTGAAAGCAAATCAACCTTTTAAAATTTGCATCTGCTTTCAAAGAAGCATGCATAACGATAAAGCAATAGTGATAAAAGCAGGTAAAAAATATGCGGAATTTAAAGATGTTGATGATACTCCCGTTTATTCTTCATCCATTGCCTATGTGATTTCGAGCTTCAATTATATGTTGCCTTCAGTTATTCAAATCCTCCTAACAAAACCAGGATCACATTCTCACACGGTAATAACTATTTTATTTAATTTACAAAAATTTTATGGCCAAAAGTCCATTTGTTTAGCTGATATCTTGTCGGGGGTTCTTTATGAAAGATATTTATCTCCGTTTGAACTAAAGGGAAGGGAGATGATAGATCACAAAATTTTGAACGAATATATTTGCTTAGCTCTAAAGTTTCAATAGGCAGAAAATATTTATTGTACATTTAAATAATTAGCTTGAGTATTTTTAAAACGTTTATTTTTAGTTTGAGAGTTGAATAAATTAATAAAGTTTCTATTCATAACCTCCAAAGTTGTGAATATTTTTAAATGCACATTTCATAAGAAACACACACACACGCATTAACAGCCGTTAAAATTATGCTTGATGTTATTCTTTAATTGAAAGTTTTGCTGACGGTTCACAGAAATCCGGCAGAAATCAGACCAAAAATTCGCCCTTTCGAAGAAATTTTGGATTAGTATAAAGTGTTATAAGCGAAAATTAGGTTTACTGTACAACATTATTTTAAGCTGTAGCAACCTATATTGCAAATTATTCTTTCATCGTATATTAAATTACATCATATATTAAATAACAATGACCAAAAATTTATGCAAAAATTCAAATTCCATCATATTTGTACATTTTAGGAGGATTAATTGTAACTCATCGACAATATTCTCTAGATATACATATCCGTATGGTCAATGCACTGTCACCAAACTAGATTATTCGATGAAGAAAACTTCAGACCTGAACAAATACGACTTAGCAGTTATATGTGCTGAGGTAAGACTTAAACAATTACTTGTGATGTGATGCGACTTAAACAAGTATATGTACTGTGCTGTGGTACGATTAAAGCAACTATATGTGCTGTGGTATTACTTATACTGTGTGTGCTGTAGTACGACTGAGGCAACTTTACCATAATGTCTTTGATTTTATGTTAAGCCAAACGGTCACTGATGGGGATTTGTTTGTAGCATATAAATCGTATTAGTTCAAAAGTATTTTTGTTCTTTCCTGGATTTCATGTTGCAATTTCAGTCATAGCATTCGCTGGTATAAAATTTCAATTGGGAAAATGTGTAGTTAAAAAAGAATAGAAACTTGTATTTCATGCGAGTATATTCTAGAGATTTTTGTAGATATAAAAATAAGTATTGATATAAATAATTTGGATTATAGTTAGAGGAGGACACGTTCAAAATGTTTATGCAATTTTTTGAGCCATTCATGGAAAATATTGAATTTAACAATATCCCTTTCCTGATGTTTTTCCTTCTTCTAGAGTACAGAAATAACCATGTTTGCAAATTTTGCCCATAAAATATTAAGTTATTACAACCTTTTTAAAAATAGTTGTCGATAATTGTATAGAAATCGCAGTGACATTGAAACTTACCGACTTTGAATACAGTTGGCTACAGTTAATACATGTTTCCTAGTAACCATGGCTCCTGAGCACACATGAACGAATTCGCTTTCTCCTGAACGTCGTCTGGTGATAGCTACCTAGAAAAAGAAATATGATATTAAAACATTGTGAAAACAAAAATATAGCTATGGTGAACTTCTAAACAAAATATAAGCAAGAAAAAAAGGGGTGAGATTAACCCCTTGCGTACCAGACGGCGTTCTCTAGCACACTCACAAATCCCAGATTTCTGAGGATACTGACCTTGACGTGGCGACGTACATTTTTTTTCTTCCATTTTGCCACTGACTAAGGCGCACGTGTTAATACTTGTTACATTTCGCTTTCTAAAGTTTGTATAAGTATTTTTTTTGTTTATTTTCATAGAATGGTGCTGATTGCAAACGTATTTTACAAAATATCTCATTCAGAAATTGGACTACATCCATTAACTAAATTGCTATACGATGAAATTTTTACAAAATATTCTAAAAACTACACAAAATGTGCAATTGACTACAAGAAAAGAAATGACACTCCTGAAGCCTCTCACAAGCTAGTGGAAAATATCGTAGAAGGTTCCAGAAGAAAGCGGAATAGATATTGGGTGAGCTACAATGTTGAAACAAACACTAAAATGACAATACACTCATATAATACATGTAAAAAGGCTTTTTGTACCAAGGAACATTTCGAGAAATTTCACAAAGATTTGTAATTTTAATTTTCCTTTTCTTTTGAAATTTTTGTAACACAGACATTTTGCAACCCCCCCCCTCCTCCTGTTTCCACCCTTCTGTCAACTGCAGACAAAATGAATCCAAAATGTTTTTATACAATCCCAATAAATCTACCTTATGATGTTTCCTGTGCTGGTTACTCTGGTAGTACACCTAAAGAAGCCATGTTTCTACATGAGGTTACAATGGGATTTTTCCCTATACATAGCATGTACCCACTAGTGGTTACATGGTACGCAAGGGATTAATAAATCTCTTCCATTATTTTTTCTTTTCTTATATACCGTATTTACGCTAATTTAATGCGCATCGTTTTTGGCCAAATGAAGTATTCAAAACCATTGATTGATTCTTTATATACAAATCCATTGTTGTATAAAATAAGATTCAATAAATTTCTCAAACCATTGATATGTATGGCATTCGCCGACAAACAATTTTTTTTATTATTTAAAGTTTTAAAATGGGGATGCGCATTAGATTCGATGGGGCATTAGATTCGCATAAAAACAGTAGGAATCAACAAAGCAGTAATTAAAATAATCAAAAGTCATCATCGAAATTTATCCATAATCAACGTGTTACAAATTCCCAAGTTCGATTTAGACTTAATTTAGACTTTTTATGATTGGTTCCTTTTAATCTCGAAGAATTTCATACTATATATTTGGCGCAACATGGCCAAAAATAGCTTTAGCGCCAAAACCTCTTATCAAGCAATCAACCAACACAATTCCGATATAAAGAGGTTTGAAATCAAGTCCATATGTGTCGTTTGTGTAAATATAAGATGAATCAAAATGTGTCATCCAATTTCAAATTCCATATTTAAAAAAATAGGCAACATAGAATCATAAGTAGTTTAGTTGTATAAAGAAAAATTAGGAAAATTGCGAACAATAGAGGATGCTCAAGTGCACTTCGTGAAACTATTTAATGAAAAAAATCGCATCAGAAGTTATGATGGTATTCCTGGGTAGTAAGCATTTTGTGTTATTACGGATTTTCCTCCTTATACTACTAATCTATCGGGTTCGTTTACTTGTATAGTGGGGTGTATGGTGAGAGAAGATGAGGAGCACACACAATGATCAGTCCTTCAGTAGACGACACAACACAGATGATGCTTATTTACAGGACGAAGACAGGACGGCACAAAGACGAAAAACTATTTACAAAAGACAACTACGTATAGGAGATAACTATATACAGTCGAGATGAACGTAAAAGACAGAACACAGCAGTACTCTACTGCAGATAGTAGCCCACAATAGCAACAATAGTCCACAGGCAGAAATTCCGTAGTGACAACGCCCGTAGCTCACAAAGAGGCCAGACAGGATTCAGCAGGAGAGAGAATCTTTAAGGGATTTTGTCTACACTCATGTAGGTCTTTCCCGAACAAGCTGAAACTACTCTTCTGTCTCTTATTGCCTTCGCTGCCCACTCACTACTTCACACAACAGAAGTATTTCTCAGTTCACAACTGTTTCGCTCCCGACGAAGCTACAAAGGACTACAACACACAACACCAGAATACGACAAACACAGCAATTCACCCCTCCTTCGTTGCTTCGGTATTCTCCAGGTGACTCCTCTGCTCAGGACGCTTCTTCAAGACCTCTCAATTCAGGTCTTCTCGGCCGACCACACACACACTCACGGTTGGATTGCCGGCCATATATAGCAGAGAGAGGAGGGCTAAAAATCTTCAAGGACCAATCAGGAGCCTTCTGGATATATCTTTACTGGACCGATCGGAAAACTTCTCAATGTTGAGGGTATTATTTCATTTTTTCACCAGAGTCACAAAATGGTCGTCAAGTTTGTCGCCGAGCTCTAGAATCTCTGATGTGACATCCATGCACCGTTCAATATAGATTACTGTGGATCAGACTTACTTACAATGATATTATCAATGCGGGAAAGCAAAATTATAAGTTCATAACAGTGTGTTTGCGAGATGTGGATCTTTGAGCACCAATTTACTTTGAATTCATTCCATTAGTCTACAATGGCTTGGATCGGTTGCAGTTGACTAAATGTCTTGATGTTGCATAGCTGACTTAATACTATACAAATCATGTGTTTTGACTATTTCTTCACAGCAACTTCAAAGAACAAGTGATACTTCATTTGTCTTCCATTCCATTTTTATCCAGTTCATATTGCTCTCCAGCGGGAACAATGTGAAGTTATTGCCGACCTGTGTGTAAATATTAAGTGGTCATAATAATTTGGCTATTAGATTTTTATATTAAAAGTTATTATCTGTGAGAATGATATGATGAAACAGAATTTCTCTCTTTAAAAAAATTTCTCTTTATTCTTGATTCATGAAACAGGTGGATCCTAATTCGTTAAGAGACAGAAATGAATTGATAATTTCTTTATAACTCTAACTTTCAATATAATTCTGTCGAGAAGTTTCATAATTATATGCAGTAAATGAGTGTTTAGGAGAGATAAACGTTGCTCAAAGAGAAATTTCAACATGCGTAATCTCCTCAACCAACTCCATCTGAGTAATCAGCCCTATATGAGGTCAAATTTTGGAAAAAATTATTCATGATTTTAGTTGTAGAAATAGAACCTTTTTTTAGAATGGCACTTTTTGAAAAGCTCGTGACAGTTCAAAATTTAACTAAGCTGATATAATGATGTAAATGAAGAAAGGAATTTTGATACCCTTAAATGAAATGTTATTGATTTATGAAATTATTTGACAGCCATCTTCAAAACATCTCAAAATATTTCAATTTTTCTTTTTCAAGAACCAGAATTTTCTTGAACAGGCTTGATTGAAGAACTCCATTCTCCACATCTCTGAATGGAAAATCAAAATCAAAATGTATTGATTATGTATTATTCAACATCAATTCCAAATTTATAGTTTTCAATATTATTTTTAGTATAGTGTTTTTTTCAGTTCAGTATTTTCAGTATATAGTTAGCATCTTTTTTCATAAGTTTAAAATTTCCCCATAATGTAGCCACATGAGAATAGTTGAAGAATATAAGGTGATTATATTGTTGAAGTAGTGAATGTTATGGTTGATATTTCGTTAAAACATGCACATACTTTTTTATTTAAATCCCTTAGAGCCTTTTTCATGGTTTTTTTTATTTCTAAAGATAAAATATTTGACATTCCATTACTAAGAAAAATGCAATTAAAAGAAGAGTAATAAGCGGAGTTAATTCAGGATGGTATAAAGCTAGTAATGGTTTGTTCATTTGAGAAAGAATAAGTGGAAAAAGAAAATGATTTTCGGCAAAAATAATCGCAGTTAGAGACTAGTAAAATTTTAAGAAAATCTAATTATTATGTAGTAGAAAAGATTCAAGGGTTTAGTTTCTAAATTATGTAACTCAGAAAATTTCCCATTGCAGGAGGATTTAAATAAAAAATAATTAAAGTTTTATGAGTAATGAGACAAATACTCATCATGATTAAAGCTGCAACGAGTTTGAAGAATGCCTTTGTTAATAATGTTCAACAATTTAAAAACGAATTAAGTGCTATTGTAGGTCTGAATATACGCTTTCAGCACGAATTGTCGAGTACGAACGGGTTGCTTGTCATGAATTGTTTGGTGTATTAGTTAGAAAGCAAAGCCTTTATACAATTGAAATTATTTAATCTCAAAATTATATAGGTAGGTAGCTCATTGACAAACCTGCTGACAAAGTCAGAAATTTAAGTTTCAGCATCGCTTGTTTCAGTGTCGCCATCTAGCGTCGGAAGTACGTCTTAACTACTCAAGCGTCATAGCCCTTTTTATGTGATGAACTTCATTTATACATTTCATTCACAAATCGTAACTATCACCTCTGATCCAGTACCCCCAGTGGCACTGTCTCGATTTGTAGGACTTTTTGACTGCGACATATTTGTTCGTGCACCATATACACGGAGAGCTCACAACCCAAAGAATCCAACTATATGTCAACTAGGCTATCCAGACTTTACAATCCATATACAGGGTGATCAGCGAATAAGCCCTGATGCCAAAAAGTATCACTAGAACAAATATCGATAGAATTATGCGATAAATTGTACGTTTATTAGCAAAACTGTAAAAATGCTGTACAAAAGTTTAGAAAATTTAGTTACGAAAATCGTCAACAGATGGCTCTCTAATCACAATGCCCGTAGACGCTTTCAGTGTGACGTCAAAAATGGAAAACGACTCCTGATCTGACTCCTTGTGACTTCTTTCTGTGGGGAGCATTGAAAAACACTGTCTAAAGAAACAATCCCGTCACTCTAGAGGAGCTTGAATCGTTGATGGGTTTTGCATGTGATTCCATTTCCGTTGAGACATTGCAAGACGTGATGGAAAATTTCACTGTTCGATTGCGCCACCTCATTGTTTCGAACGGTGAACATTTTGAAAAATTTGTATTTTGATTGCAAAGACTGCATCACTTTATTATTTTTTAAAACTACTTTCAGAGAAAGAGTTTTCAGCGCAGAGCGCCATCTGTTAACGATTTTTGTAACTAAATTTTCTAACTGTTGTACAGCATTTTTACAGTTTTGCTAATAACTTTACAGTTTACCGCATAATTCTATCGATCTTATTTGTAGTTGTTAGGAAAACTGTTACTTATTGTTAGGAAAACTGTTAAGATAGTGTACAAAAGTTAGATAATTAAGTTACAAAAATCCTTAACAGATTGCGCTCTGAGCTGAAAACTCTTTCTCTGAAAGGAGTCTTTAAAAAAACAATAAAGTGATGCGGTCTTTGCAATCAAAATACAATTTTTTGAAAATGTTCATCGTTCGAAACAATGAGGTGACGTAATCGAACCATGACATTTGACATCACGTCTTGCAATGTCTCAACGGAAATGGAATCCCCTGCAACACCAATCAACGATTGAAGCTCACCTAGAGTGGCGGGATTGTTTCTATAGACAGTGTCTTTCGATGCTTTCCACCGAATGAAGTCACAAGGAGTCAAATCGGGAGTCATTTTTCATTTTTGACGTCACACTGAAAGCGTCTATGGACTTTGTAATTAGAGAGCCATCTGTTAACGATTTTTGTAACTTAATTATCTAACTTTTGTACACTATTTTTACAGTTTTGCTAATAAACGTACAGTTTACCGCATAACTCTATCGATCTTTGTTGTAAAGATATTTAATTTTGAAATCAGGGCTTATTTGCTGATCACCCTGTACCTATGATAGAATGTTTTTATTGGATATTTTGGTTAATTTCTCTTCCTTTAACAAGTCCTTTAAAATGAATCGATTAATTTGAATCAAAAAAGCTCCATCTGTCTTTGGTCGTGAAATAAAACAATTCTGGCATTTGTATTCATTATATTTGCCTCGATTCGACATAAAAATTCCTTCCAAACCTAAAACAAAACAAAGCATGATGGGTAACCGCTGAGTAACCCACCCGGTAGGAAAACACCAAGGAAAACATTATGCCACTAAAAGGCTAAAACATATTTCCTAAAACTATGCACATATTTCCCGCTAGTTTACCTTTAGGTCCTTCAAAATACCGAGTTTGGAGTTTTTGGATTTTTCTGGCACAACAGCCATGGTGTTGACTATGCTGCGCGAAATTGTATTTGTTTTAGGATTAAAATATATGGTTTCAGCAATAAAATACAATGTAAAAACATTTTAAAAACATGTAAAATATTTAAATATGGAGATAAAAACCTATTGATTTCAAAAAAGCAAAAAGACTAGCATGTGGTATTTTATCAAGTAAATCAAAAAAATTTAAGTTGTCGAAATGGTATAAGCGTTGATTACTAAAGTTTGGACACTCGCTGAGAATGTGGTAAACAGTCATGATGCAATTGCATTGAGTGCAAATTGGTGCCTCTTCTCCTATAAGTAGATGACGATGGGTGAATCCAGTATGACCTATGCGCAAACTGGTTAAGATTTTGTTCGCTTTTCTTTTTGGAAGACATGGCCGAGGTTCAACACGAGGTTTAACGCTATGAAGTTTATTTTCTGTTAACAGATCTCACTGTATCAGCCATTTTGAGAGATAGAGCAAAGTTATGTGTTTTTTCAAATCACTTACAGGGATATTGAAATACCGAACAATGAAATAAAATAATAGACAATTAAATCTAATAAATGAATGAAAATAGAAAATGAAAAAAAAAATTTGCTTGTAAATTTAACTTTATTGAAGCTAAAAGCACATGTGCAAGCGGTTTCACATGTCAAAGTATCATCATACGTTACTGCAACACTATCCATGAAATTTAGCTGTGCACAAAGAAAAATCGAATGACATATTAAATAAAACATATTTTTGATGAGAACACTACCGAAATTCTCTTGTGTCAAATGAAATATCTAAAAGATGGATTATGGATTTCTAATTTATAAACTACTAGCTGGTACCCAGCTCGTTAGTGCCGCAGAAGAAAAAATCTTGAAAATATCGTTTGAAATTCAAAATAACTGTCTTATTTAATTAGGATTGGTAGAAAGACTAATATTTATTTTCGAATAAAATAAGAATAATACTTATTTTATTTTAAAATGAATAGATAAAAAAGAAGAAGCGTGAATAGTATTCATTCTAATTTTATTGACTTTATTATTCAAGATTTTAGGGTTGGAAATAATTTTTTTGTTTTTCCATCATCAACAGAAACAAAGTAAATAAGTAATAAACATGCAAGTAATAAATATTACATAAAGTAAGTATTATTCAAGTATTCAAATTTCATCGCAATCGGATGATCGGTACCACCACATTAGAGATACACAAACAAACGCTAATTTTTATTTATATAGATATCATAATTTTACTATGCCTGTGACCATCCCGTAACTGCAAGTAATAAGTATTCGAAGTTTCATCACGATCGGATGAGTGGTACGGCACCGCATATGAGACATACAGACAAACATTCATTTTTATTTATATGGATATCGTTCCTACTATTCTTTTTTTGTAAACATCTATAACATTTATAAATGTTTAAAAAATATATAAATTTAAAGTTGAAAAATTTTACATTTTTTTCTTGGCATTAGAGTTAAAATTTCAGCATCTGATGATCTTGGTTTCCAGAGAGAACCTAGATAGCCTGGGGGTAAGTTCTAGTGTTCGGGATCCTAGGGCAATAGATTCAAGAACCTATACTTTGAAGAAACACTGTGTAAGCCGATATATTCAGATTAAATACGTCAGAGTTGGGTGTTCTCCAGCGGGTGTGGTGTGGAAGTTTGAATATGAAGTGCCAGTTCAAAAGTTTCCTCATCATATGACGGTCATTCAAAGAAACGAAATCCATTCTGAAATAGCCCTAGTGTTGTTTCAAAATGTGAATTAATAATATCTATACTAACATAACTCAAATCCCAAACTCGATTCTGTCACAGGTATAGACTTAATGATCTCAAACCTATTTTCATGCGTCAAATCTAGGATATTGGTGTAGAATGAACTTTCACAAAGTAGAATTTACTCATACCACCGTCTTATGAATTGCATAGCTCTTCACAAAGTGGCTTTTGTTAACCTTCCAGCGGGCGCGCGTATGTGAGAGATACAGTAGAGATGAATTTTGTTTTATACCTTTAGATTCGGTGGCACTGGGAACGCCTGTCTTGGCTATTTGTCAACCTCCCTTTGACATACTTTCAGTTGTCCTCTTAAGTTTGTGGCGTTAATAGGTCTCTGCCGATGAGATATTTGTATTTTAGAGATACGCGCGACCATTCATGTACGTTTTTGTCACATCTGACTTTGTATGATTTTATAAATAAATCCGAATTGTTTGACTGACAACAGTTGGCAAATGCATTTACTATGGAAACTGTTGGAAAAAAGCACCCACGTCTCTAAAAAGTGAGCCAAAATTAAAGGTGCTAAAGAAAAAAGCCGAACTAGGTATTGAATAAGTGGAAAATGCGATGTCAAGGAAAAAACTCTGCAAAAAATAAAAGCGGACTAGAATCACGATGTTCATTTGTGAGATTTGCCAGAAATTTAATCATTTGGAGCGCACTAAAAACATTTGCTCAAATTGCAATACTGCAATGAAATAACTAATAAAATTATTTTCTTCCTTTTCATATCTAACTTTCAATTACTTTTTCCTTTTTATACATAAATTCTATATTTTTGCAGTTCTATATTTTATATGCAAATTTTTCTGTCAAAATATCTACAGTTTCTTTTATATTATTTTTAAATCAATTCAGAACTTGTAGTCCTCTTATTGTTATTGCAATCTATGTTTATATTGTTTCTGCTTCTTTTTAAGTAAAAACTGTTTAAAGTGATTATAGTTATTAATCCTAAGCTATTTACAATATAATTTAAATAGTTACGCTTTTGAAAATTTTACATTTTACTATAGCGTATGTGGGAAATACGCGCCCGCTGGAAGGTTAAGCTTTAAACTTGGATGCTAATCCAACAAACAATTCTAATTCAATTCTAAATTCTATCACTTACCATCCATGGCCAGGACCCTTCCATCGCCTCCGGTTCGGCCATGAAGCGCTCTATTCTATGCGCCCATCCACATTCTATACGAAAAGAACGTATCTCTCACTAAATTAGTGGGAAAAATGTTCTACATTATGATAATTTTCAGATTCAAATAGTTATAATAATTTACAAAGTCATTTTAATACTTTTTTTAAATATTTCTTTATTTAAAATTAATGGTAAAAATGTATCTAATGGAGATTACAAATGTTTTTGTTTTATGAAAAACTATTTAAAATTTTTAAACGTTTTACATTTATTAGCGTATTTTATTATTATGAAATTTCTTAACAGCAGGCAGAGAATAAATGGAGTATATATTATATTTACTATGTTTTAAAATTTCTTCTTTTATTTTCAGGATGAGATTTGAAGGTTTTTTTCATGTGAGCATTCAGTAATTTTAATATTCCATAGTGTTTTTCGTAAATAGATCACTTCTGAAAAAGAGTTTATGGACAGCAGATGATTGTGGGAAATTGATATTTAGTTGTTTAAATGTATTCCTTTTTACATAAACTTTGAAATTGAGAAAGAAAAACATTTATCTTATGATCCTCCAAAAGATCCACCCGATATTGAATTTGAAAGTGTTAAGAATAATATAGTTGTTAATACTCTTATCCTATACATTGTATTCCATCTAATTTCGAACACTTTTTAAGGATTTGAGAGAATTTTCAAGTATTTGTATTGTAATATATCTTCTTCGTCCTTCTTTTTTTATTAAGTAAAAGTAATCTTCTGGTTTAGTGGATGCAGGTGACACTTATGTTTTAAATTAAAATGTAAATGCAGCTGGCAAAAAATTAAAAAAATACTAAAACGAAATGTGCCAATTGATAAGCAATGCAGAAACTAAAACTATAATGAGAAAATAAAAACAGTAAAGATGTTTCAAAGAAAATAAATACAGTGAGACTTTATTGATTTACTGTAATTGGAAGAAAATTCAAAAAGATCGTGCTCATTGATTTTCTTGAAGATAGCTCTCAATACACATGAAATACATTAGAAGTTTAAGTGTGGTCCTCCAGAAATATATATGAGGACAACTACTCCTAATAATAGTATTTTTTGCTCAATTTTAGGAGTTTGAAAACCAGAAAACCATTCGTGTTTGATGCTGTTTCTTAATGCACTTACCATGGACAAACCCGCTGTTACGAATGTAGCGATTTAAGTCGATTGGAAACTTCTCTTGTTTTAGCCGCTCCAACTCGGGCCAACAGTATAACTTTGTCACTCCTGCATCACTCATTCGCTTGCCCAACCCCTTCCTACAGGAGGGTACATTTACACATCTCACAGAAAGAACAGGGGAAGAACAACTATGCCCGAACAGGGATTCAAACCCAGGACGCCCCGATCAAGGGGAAGATTAGCTACCCCTAATCCAGAACGCTGGCAAAAAAAAGTTCGTTGTATGACTTATCATATGAGCATTAATCATTTTTTCTGATATTAACCATTCTCCAGAGTGTTTTAATGCTACTGCGACTACAGTTTCGTCTGTGCTTCTGTTGGTATCCTCATTACAACATATCTTTTATCAGTGATTAGGATGCACAGTTGTTGTCCAAAAAGCTGTTGCGGCCTTTACCAATTTCAAATTTATGTGCTTATTGAGGATCCACAAAGATAGTATTTATATGACCAAATATAATGTAATTTAGGACAAAAGAACAGCCATCAGCCAAGACAAATTATCAGTTCAAGTTTTAAAGGATTCAAGTAATACTGTAATTTTAACAGTCATTCAAATAGAAATATTTCAATTTGAAATATTCAATTTACTTTACCATCATTTGATGATTTCATTAATTTCAAAAGCATATCTACTGCTAATGCACTGGAGTATATGCAATGAGATTCTAGGAATGCGATAAAATTTCTTTCTTGATTTATTATTAATAAAATAAAATAGCTGTCTTCCCCAAAAATTGTAGTGCCAAACTTTTTAGGGAAACATCATTAAACTTTCCAAAACAACTCAGTTATATAGACGACTTTCGAACTCTGCTAGCACTCTTTCTCAAAACTGCTTTTAAGGTTTCGTGCAATATCAATATTAAAGAAACACAGAAAAATATATATACGAGGCAGGAACAAAACATTGTGCGGTGCTATGATAAAATTTGTCCAAATATCATTTTAACGCAGATAGTTTCATTTATTTTATATTTGCAAGTGATAATCATTCACCTGACATCAAAGTTACATGGCAACCATAACCGTACATGTTACCAAGCAAACAATATGCATTTAAGGATATATTCTTTCCTTATTTTCTAATACCTTGTAATATTTTAAGTTAAAAAAAAATATTTTTAGCTTTCGCGTTTGCAGAGTTCAGGATGAAGATGATAATAATAAGAAAAAGTCTTTCAAATTTTTACAAGTTTTTCGAGAATTTACAAACATAGAGCTGCGGTCGGGAGGAATTTGAAGTTACATTGTTTTTGAAGTATGATTTTTAAACATTATATTTTACAATTTTACAAAGAAGGATTAAAAAAAAAGATAAAATCACAAAAGTAATTTGAATACAGATATGGAATATACGAAAATGATTTTTTAATCTTCGGTTTCCTTTAGATTTTACTAACGATAATAATACTAATGATCAAGGAAATAATTTAATCAAAAATTAAAAACAAATATAAATATCAAGAACTGAATTAACTTTCTTATAAGACTGTTAACTCAAATTATGTTATCGAGAAATTACAATGCCCATAATAAATCGTTATTTGAAACAGTTAAAAAATTATTCTTAGTGTTTTAATACAAGATATTGTAATATTGCCGCGTAAAGAACAGTCGCCACGAGCACAGTGGCTGAATGGTCAACGCAAGTGATCCAAACCCAAAATTTGCAGGTTCGATGATCGCAATGACTGTTATATCCAAAGTATGGATTTTTCGTTTGTTTACTTAGTTATTATTTCCTTCAGTTCCCTAGCATTCCAGACCTTTCTTTATTATGAAAATTAGTTGTTTCTAGAACATTCTGTTCTTGTATAAAAGCTGATGCCCACTAGTTGTGGGCAACTTCTCGACCTTGTAAAGTTGCAATTCACTCCTTTCCTTCAATAAACTTATTTGTTAGTTAAAGGCTGGCGATGTGTTTATTTGATTCTTCGTCGCAATAT
>JAPMOQ010041230.1:316163-345546 GCA_026543055.1 Argiope trifasciata
TAAGTTGTTGCATTGCTGTATAAGTTGTTGCATTGCTGTATAAGTTGTTGCATTGCTGTATAAGTTGTTGCATAAGTTAATGCTAAAGTTTGTTGCATTTCAATTTTATGATTCATTTCATTGACATGATTCCAATCCGATGGGAAATCTGATTTCTGTAATCATAAATGTATTATTCATTCACTAATTTGTTGTGTTTATTTTTAATCATTCTTTATGACAGTCGTATAGACGATTACACCAATTGCTCCTAATAAGGCCTTGCATCTATTGGGCCAGAGAAAGAATCTATAAAGAATGTATTCAAATTTATTCAGATTAAAATCGTATTCTGTTTGAACTTCGTGATATTATTCTTTCATCATTTTTATTTATTGATTTTTATTTTGCTTTATTACTGTGACACAGCAAGATGTCTAAAAAACTAAATAGCCATGACTAACTTTCCTTGTTCTATGAAGTAAATATGCATTAAACTATAACCTCAGGAAGAAAGTTTCGCGTTTCAAGTAAAGTTTGCAGCTTTTATATACGGAAAAAATTGCTTGGCCTTGACATCCCCACTAAGAGTTTTAACCTTGTTTAGTGGAATAACAACATTGAGTTCAATTGCGGAAGTGAATACTAATTCATTACAGCTTTTGAATGGCAAGATATTACACAATCGGTTTTTAACGGACTTTAGAAGGCTGTCAGAAACTGATATTGCGTATAATTATTCAGATATATAAATATTAGTTGTTTTTTAGAAAATTTTATTCACACTTAATGCAGTTTATTCTTTTTATCTCTAGATTATTGTTATTACATATCTTAGATTTATTTAAAATAAAAAATTATCAATGATGTCTTCTTTATATATTTGGAATTTGTTAAAAGAATTGTTTAGTAACTATTGTTTTAATAAATTTTATTAAATAATAATTTTAATTAAGCTTCATTAATATATATATGTTTCTCTTTGGCCATAATTTTCGGGTCACGATATATCAATACTTTTGACCATTGTCCACCGATGCCTCACAGAAAAAATCCCTTATTTTTAATCCTTGCCTGAGGGAGATCCTTGAAAAAGTCTTCAGGCCGGATTCTTTTTCTATTTGTCATAATTATGATTCTATTATATTCTTTTTTAGTTTGCATATATTTCTAATTTACTTAGGCTCATCTGTATTTTGGTAGTAGCAGCATTAGCACTCTCTAAATGCAATGATAATTTTAAAATTTTTTTTTAAATTTTAATCTTGTTCAAATATGAATTAATTTTTAATTTCGATTCCTATTTGTAGTTCCGTTTCCACACTTAGTTTTAGTTATATATATATATGAGTACATAAGCATATCTGTCAGACTAACATGCTTTTCTTTTCTAAGAGTTACTTTAAAATTGAACAACAAAGCAAAGCGTTTATAATTTTATTCTACAAATATAACTACACAACTGATGATAAAATGATTCTTCTTTCTCAATAAATAAATGAATCATAAATAAATGTTGAAATGAAATCCAGTGACAGTTCAAGCAATGTATCCAACAATTTCTCAGATAATCACGTTCTAATACGTTGTTGAATCCACTTCAGGTATTTGGCCACTCTTGTGTAACCTCCAGGAAAGCCAGGTTTAGCACAGTCCACTCCAAACGAAACCACCCCAACGACATACCAATGGTCATCTTGAAGATGCATCAGAGGCCCACCGGAATCACCCTGCAAAATGAGTAAAAGAAAATAATAAGCTCTCGTCAGATATAAAATTGAATTAAACATCCTGAGCATTATTGTGTTTCATTTCTTCTTCTTGCATACAGCTGACCACTCCGCCACCACTGAACGTAGCAGTATCGACAGGATTTGTTGTGGTCGACTGCTGAATAAGTATTGTCCAACCTTACATTGACCGAACAGTCAAACTAACACTCCTTTCGGGGTAGTAAATAGCTGTCTTTCTCCCCATCTGTACTCTCTCAAACAGTTGGTATAAAACTATCCATCTTTAACATCACTTCCTTCAGGGTTTTGAGATTACCTGGTACCATCAGTACGGTACTTAAATCATTATTGACAATCTTCAGGCCCTTCCTTAACTCTGAGATATCCATACATTCCATTAAATAATCGTAAACAGTAAAAATTTCTCCACAAATGCATTTATTTTCCTGCTTTCTTCAAAATCTTTGGAAATATGCAGGAAATTTCCCATGTCTAGATATTATTTGGATTATAAGAGGATGGTTGGTATTTTCTTATTTTAATTTCCGGATTAGGAATAAAGTCGAAAGTGACTCTTCCTTTTTTAAACATATTCCATCTGTCAAACCATTGTAGTTTTATTTCGTGTCTCAATTCCCCTTTTAAAACATCTCCTGATTTGGGGACAATAATATCAGTATTATCTTTCTGTGTCCTATTGTGTTTCATTTAAAAATTTTGAGAGAAAATGAACAATTAATTATATTAAATATTAATTTTTTATATTAAATTTTTTCCATCTGTTTTGCTGCATCTGATTTGTGGGATAAGTATCCATAACAAAATTTCAGAAATGCTAAACTATTGTTTTGAGATTTATGTGATATACTCATATGGAACAGAGCTTCATCCAAAAACCTATTCTAATTATATTTAAATTACAGTTTTTGTGATAAAGTACAACTAAAAATATTCGCCACAGACATCAAAGCATTGATCCGAATTTGTAGGAGGCGAATAAATGACTTTAGCATAAGAATCCCTGGATTGCCGACAGATCCAGAAGCTTGAAAATTCATTGTGCTCAGACTTTACCATAACCAAGCTTTTTATAAATTATAATTGCACAGTTTCTTTTATTCCTTTCAATAGTAATTTTAAGCATGATTATTGAACGGATCTTCTGCTGGGGGAATTTTCCAGAGATTGGTAGAGTTCAAATGTGCTGGGTGAATTCTGCAGAGATCTCCTGAATTCAGATCTGCTGGTTGAATTCCTCCAAAGCGGTTGGAATCTTTGGGAATGAAAAAGCAGATTTAGCCGCAAAATCTGCAAAGACCTTTTTGAGTATAGGACTTCCCTTTTGTGACATTAAGAAGTCTTAATCATCATCTTTCTATTTGGCAAAAGTCATGGGATCTGCAGATCAGAAATAAATTGCATTCTGTTGAAGCAGACATTGTTCCTTGGCCTGTTCATCCTATACGCGAGATAGATGTTAAATTGACTCGTCTCCGTATAGGCCATATGCGTTTCGCTCATAAGTATCTTTTATTTGGCCAAACCGCGCCGATTTGCAATAGCTGCCAAGTACAATTTACTATTCGACATGTTTTGATTGAATGTCCTATTTATAATTCTGATCGTACTAAATTTCTTAATTCGGCTTCTTCAACATTAAAAGACTTGTTGGGTGCAAAATACCACCCAAACATTTTTAAATTCTTAAGAGCTATTGGCTTTTTCACTTGCATTTAGCACTATTTTTAGGATCATTCCCTTTTTTTAAAACTTATTACAGATTACATAATTGTCTGAAATATTCATGATTCATTATTATGAAATTCAAGTTGGAAAAATTATTTTACGTAATACTTAAGCAATTTTATGTTTATACATCTGGGTTTATTAGTGAATGTTTTTTAAACATCTTTTGTTACCATTTGATTGGCGCAGTACGGTCAAATATTGCTTTTGTGCCACTAAACCAAACCAAATCAATCCAAAGCTGATGTCGAACCAAAGTTTGTCATACCGATTGTTTACTGGAAAATCTCGGAGTGACAGAGTATCAGTGCAGTCTAAGAAGAATTTTAGAACCCATTTGTATTTTAACAACCAATATTTTATTATCAAAAGCAACCTTTATAAAATTCAGATATATTATTGCACAAATTTCATCAATTTACTGAAAAAAGGCATTGTTAAAATTCAAAAAGTTTCTTCTTATCAAAATGGAATGTTTTATCTTAAAATCCTATATCCAAGCAATCTTAAATGCAGGACATTTACTACATGATTGTGATATCACATGACATTCATCGTTTTCGAAACAATCTTAAAATTCTTGTCAGTGATTTATAATAATTATATTTCAATCAAACCTATTGTAATTTTTGCCACCTGGGTAAGTTAAAACTAATTTTCATATACACATTTTGTCGCCTACGAGTATTATTTTATTGTAAACTCTTGAAATATATGTCATGAAAATCCCAATAATCCAAACCAAGCGGATATGCGTCGCTAGCACCTGAAAAAATCAGGTCCAATAAGTGATTTCTAAAACAGATAATCCCAAGCGTTTATGCAAAGCGTTCCAAAATTCTCTCTCTCTCTCTCTCTCTCTCTCTCTCTCTCTCTGTATATATATATATATATATATATATATATATATACATTCATTATTTTTGAAGTCTTCTTGATTCGGTTGTGGTCTTTTTTACTTTCCCATGACATCCTCAAGATTAGATAGAGTTATCACTTTTAGTCTTGTGGTTATGTGATGTGGCTACGAATCCTAAGATCGCGAGTTTGAGCGGAATCGTTACTTAGGTGAACTAGGTCAATGAAAATAAATAAATGCACAACCTTCGTGCAGTTGTGGCGCCCTCCACCGGAGGCAAATAAAAAAGGATGATAAATAATCAGGGGAAATAAAAAAAGACTGATAAATAATCAGCAAATAAATAAAAAATGATGATAAATAATCATTTGATTTATAAAAAGTAATGGCGATAAATAATCAGCCAATAAAATAAATAAAAAATGAAACTAATAAATAATGAGCCAAAAAAAACTAATAAATAATCAGCACATAAATAAAAAAAGGCGATACATAATCGGTCAATAAATAAGACAATAAATAATCACCCGATAAATAAAAAATGGTGATAAGCAATCAGTCAATAAAATAAATAAATAAAAATAATGCTGAAAATAATCAACCAATAAAAAATGAAAAAGGCTTATTAGAATCCACAATCAAAACATATCAACGTTAAAAAACAGCAACAAAAACATCGTTCGTCTTACCTCGAACTCACTGGAGAAACAACTTCATGACTAAATGATCACTTTTGGTCATGTTATCTGATTATGAATTATAAGATCTCGAGTTTGAGCCTAGCTACATTCAAACCGCATCAGTAATAATAAATGATTTCCACCTCAAAGTTTATGAACCTCCTATCCATGTTAAATCTACTAAAAAGGATGTTTCTTTTAAAACAGAAATCATTATTTTACTACAGTCGATCTGTCTTTTCATTACTCCCTTTTGGTAAAAATAAAAAATGGTGATATTTACCAATTTCAAAGCAATTCATGCATTGTTTTGAAATGTTTTCGATTGTACATTAATTCACACTGTACACAACTGTACACAAATTCATATACTCACCCCACAAGTGTCCTTCCCACCTTCCAGAAACCCTGCGCAGATAAATCCCTCTGTTATGCCTCTCGGGAATTGAAGCCAGAACCCTAGCACTTTTTCAGTCAATAAAGTGTTGCATTCGCGGTTAGATATGATGGGGATGGCAGGAAGCTTTCTTAAGAAGTCGCTGGATGGACCATCTGTATGAGGAAAACATTAACCATACCTTCATGCACCCTTTATTGAAAAACTATTAATCAAAATGTACCCAAATCTTTATATACCCTTTATTGAAAAACTATGAATAAAAAATTACCGATTTATTATACAGAAACTGTCAACCAAGATTAAAGCAATCTTTTGTGAAAATAATTTGAATGTAAATGTTAGTCAAAACTAATAAAGGTTGTATTGTATTTAGAGCGTTCTAATGCTGGTACGTCTAAAACACGAATGAACTTAACCAAATTAGAAATGAATTTTATTTAAATGCAGTAATGAATTATTTAAGATAATTCAGTTTTTTTTCTTATGGTGATGAAATTAAGATTGTTCCACTTATTTCTTATGATGACTAGGTACTTTGGCCAAGCGCTATAGGCGTATTTAAATTCGAGAGCATTTAATTTAGTTTAATATGATGATCATCACTAATAGGTTTAATTTTTGAGTCATAAAGTTATTTGGAGAATTTATTTTTAGGTGGTATGTTTTTTACTTTATTGATCTTCCTTTTTTTAGGGTTTAATTGTGATCTTATAATAGTTTGGTTCAATACAGTTTTGCTGAGACCTTGCTTCAATTTTTTGAAATAATATTTTTGTAATTTAATGTCTTTGATGTATAGATATTAATTCTTATTTTCAAAAACTTCATTTTTTGGGGATTTTCGGATAACGAGGGTTAAATAATTGGACCAAAGTCAGACCCCTCATAGAAAAAAAATCTCTTGTTTCAATCCTTACCTGAGGGTAATCGCTGAAATCGTCCACAAGGCAGGATTTATTTTTGCTTTCTTTCTTTATTCGTTTAATTCATGATTGCATTTAAACTTGATACTTATTTCCATTTATTATGCATTCACCTTTTTCTAGTGAATAAAATTCTGAATTCTTTGAAGTACCCGAAATGCTGATATTTTTCTTCTAATATATTACATAGATTCTGCATATAATGAGTTTTTTTCTTTTTGTCTGTCCTAGTTGTATTTCTTCTAGACATAAGAGCAAATATGTGCCTAATTTTTAAATAGTATCTTAAATTTTATGCGAAAAGAAAAATCTGCAAAGTCGTTGTTTTTCTTGTACTTTTTATAAATTCTTCTTCAGGAATTCAGTTTTTTTTTTTTTAAATCTTTGTACTAACGGCTTGAAACCTGATTTCTGACCAGTTATAAAACACATAGAACAAACATTCTGCCAGCTGCACCTTATTAGACCTATTGATTTTTTTAAAAAAATTCAACAACTACTTACCTGATTCCGTCGATCCCCAACCAACTGCTGTAGCGTCTCTCCCCGCTAAATTTATGAATTCAGAGCTCAAAGGCAAGCAGATAGGGCTGACATTTTCGAGAATTACATCTCTCGACAAAGTCAGGACAGCTATATCATCATAAAATTGATCACGCCTGTATGTATCCGGTACGTATATTCGACTGATGCCATATCTATAACCCAGATTCCGATCAACATGTCCTATCTTTGCTAAGTACAGAGATGGACTATAAAAAAAGAATTCATTAGAGTTAGTTAGTTCATTAGTTATTCTTTTCAGTTATTTTTATTTTTAAACTATGTTGCCTGCTATAAATAATTAAGGTATCCAACTACGTTAAAAACAGTGATATTCGACCACATTGGCGATTTTTAAAAAAAGTGTTATTTCTTGTCATTCAGACTTTTCTCTTCCCAAAACAGTTTGGGTTTTTTTTTCTTAGAAAAGGAAGTTCTAACCTATTATAGAGAGGAATTTTAAGCAAAATTTATTTTTCAGCTAATATTTGTCTTCAATTTTAATTTTCATAAAAATTACCCACCATTAACATGATATCCTAAAACAATTAGAGGTATTTACATAACAATTTCAGCGTGTGTTTTAAATAATATAGGTAATGAAATGAACCAAAAGTTTTATTGTTGGTGGAATACTTTTTCATTTATAGGTGTTTTTAGAAAAATTAAGTTGCGAATTTATGGAAAAATTGCATATATACGTATATTTTTACATATAACTTATTTGCATCTCAAAATTTTTCTTAGATTTTGGTTCATTTCATTCATCATTATATTCTATAACTCGTGTACAAAGAAAAATAGGATTGTTGCATTACCATTTTGTGTAGAATGTTAACCGTTTTGGTTAAATTTCACTAAAATTTTCCACAAATTTTCCTTTTTCTCAAAATATATTATATTCTCAAATAATATTTTTCTATTTATAGTGTTTATAATTGATAATACATCTAAAAACCAAAAATAGTTTTTAAAAAATCAAATTTTTCAAAACTTTTCCTTCGATCGTAGTCGAGTTACTTAACAGCGTTGACATTTTATCTGTTTTAATTATCCCTCTTATAATTCCTACTATTATTCTTCCATTTACAAGTCAGCCACCAGATGATATAAATTTATCTCATAATCAAAAGGGACAAATAAAAAATAAATATGATAAGCACATTAACTTTGATTCAAGAAATGAGCATTCGTCTATTTTAAATTTACGAGACCTAGTGAGTGAGAAACCTCACTCAAAACTTTTTGACCTTTTAAAAGCTATTGTTTTTTTTTTTTTCATAGCATTTTACATTTAATTTTTTTTAAATTCTTGTGCCAAATCCTTTTAAAACATAGATCTTCTCAACTTTTGAAATTTTTTACAATACATCTTTCTTTTTTTTACACATTTTATAACGGGATTATTTAAATATCCTTGTGGATGGCGCAGCTTGTCCAGAGTTAGGCCCTGTGCCAATAAAACACACTATACCATACCATCAAGAAATGGGCATTTTATACTAAGAGATGATCTGCATTCATTAACACAGTGTAATAAATCAGATATTTGCCTCTAGCAATACATTTGCGGATCATATTTCAGATAAATAAATCATCAATACTGAAGTTAGGTGTGTTCATTTTAAATATATTATATGAATACATCCTTTTGTAGGAGGTAATGTTGGCTCAGAATAGAACTCGGGACCTTTGGGTCTGAAGCCTAGAAACATAACCACAGGACAAAAACAATTGCTCATTCCCGTAGATGTTATCTGGCTTATTAATTATCACCACACTTTCATGATGGCAGACAATCAAAAAAAAATGGAGAGCTCTTTTTCTAATCTAGATCTCTTCTTGGAGAGAGAAAATAATTTAAGCTGGAATTAATTCAATTGATCCTTAGCTTATTGGTATTGAAGATCATTTAACATGTTTTATTAGAATTAAAATATTTAAAGAGTGAAATATAAATTTCATAATAAATCACAATCGAGTATTATTCTTATTTAATTGGCTGCAAATGTATAATCATAAGAAAAATAAAATCCCACATGAAATTAGAAACAGGTTGCTCTTGGTAGTTTTTCTGTTTAAGTCAAAACAACTATTGGATATAGTAATGACAAATACGAAAACAAATATTTTGAATAGAAAAAAAGCATCAACAAATTTTCAAAAATTATTTAACCTTTAACTGAAAAATGGTATTTTGAATTTTTTTTTAAATCTGTGGCTGATGGGAAAAATCTAACAAGACAGTTTGAGTACATAGACATTCAAAAAATTATTGTTTCTCTTAATAATGACTTAAAATTTGCTGCCATATGCCTTTTCAATAGACTGAGAAACGCAGTAATTTTAAAAGAACTTATTAACTCTTTACGTTTTCTTTGAAGTGATTATTTGTCTTACATCAAATCATGGCATTTAAATTTGCATTCGTTTAATTATGTTGGTGAAATTTCTTGAGGCATGTTTGGTAAACAACTGAAATAGTAATAAAAAATTTATAAAATTGCATAAATTTTTTGATGTTTGAAACTTACTCTTTTCTTTTGAAGCAATGAGCAGCGGACAATACATGCCTTCTGGTGATCATGGAAGCTGAACATTTATGTTCAAATACTCCATATCGATCTCGCATAAATATTGCCACCTGCAAAAAAAAACCCAAAATATTAATAAATTTTCATAACATGAAATTAAGGTATTCGACTACATTCAAAGGGAAAAATTTCGAAAAATTGGATTTTTTAAAAAACTATTTATTTTTTTTAGATGTATTGACAATAATAAAAGCTATCAATACAAAAACAATTATTTGAAAATAAAATATATTTTGAGGAATGGGAAAATTGGTAGTCAATTTTAATGAAATTGAACCAAAACGGTTAACATTCTAAACAAAATGGTAATGCAGTAATCCTATTTTTCTTTGTACATAAGTTATAGAATATAAGGATGAACGCAATGAACCAAAATCTAAGAAAAAATTTGAAATGCAAAGAAGTTATGGGTAAAAATATACGTAGATATGCATTTTTCCCATAAATTCACAACTTAATTTTTCTAAAAGCACCTATAAATGAAAAAGTATTTTAACCACAATGAAAATTTGGGTTCAATACATTGCCCACATTATTTAAAACACGCTAGAATTTTTATGTGAATACCTCCATTAGTTTTTGAGATATAATGTTAAAGGTGGGGAATGTTTGTCTAAAATGAAATTAAAGACAAACTTCTGTGGAAAAATATGTGACCCACGATGAAAGGTCAGGCCTTCCTTTTTCTGGAAAATATAAAGTTTTGGGATGAGAATAATCTGAACTATAAGCTATAATAAGTATTTTAAAAAATCGCCAATGTGGTCGATAACCAGTGATTTAACGTAGTCGGATACCTTAAGAAAAACAGAACATTGAACATACACACCAGAAATTATAACTTCTTTATTATCTGAACTTACCATCCAAGGCCAAGCGCCTTGCCTTTCCGTTTTCATTCCTGTTTCGAGACTTTGCAATGGATTGACTTTACCACATTCTGTAAGGACGAGGTAAAATGTATTTGACAGTATGCCGATTACGCAAATAAAATAGTAAAAATATTTTTAAAATTTTCATCTATACTTATAATAAAGCTCAATGTGTGTGTGTATTGGCGCTCTACAGACCAGACCGTTGGACCTACAGCTACCACATTTGGTACACGTATACCTTGGAGGTCGGGAATGCTCCCCACTGAGCCCTTTTTTCGAATTTTTAATTAGAATTTGAATCAAATAAAATTTTAGCAAAATTTTGGCCTTTTTTTCGCTATACCTTTTGAAAATATTATTGCACAAACATGATTTTTACAATTTAAAAATTAAAAACTTAGCTTTCTAATGGTATCAGTGTTTTAATGTATAACTTAAACCTATTTTTAACGAATTTGTAAAGAAATATTTTAACCATGTTTTTTTAGCACTTGACTGGATAAAATAAAAGAAAACAAGGACGGACGTTCAAATAAATAAAAAAACAACTATCATCGCAAATTAAATCTAAAGAAATGCAACTTTTAGCACGTGACTGGATAAAATAAAAAGAAATATAAAATGTGATATTTTCTAAAAAAGTTAATGCAAAGTAAAGGTTTCTATGATTGTTTGCAATATTTAAATCATTAATTCAATAAATTATCTTTATTTATACAGGATATGTATTCGAATTCCGGTCCAATGGCCAGTTTGTAAAATATTATTAATAGGCATATATATTGTTTAATAATATTAATTTGATCTAAATAAGTAAATAATGACATTTTATGTAACTTTACAAAATATTTTCATTAATATTTTAAATAAACGTTGCTACATCCATCAGTCTTCTAAATCAATCATTAAAACTGACTGATTTATAAAATTAAAGAATATTATTAGGAAAACGTGTTCTTTTAGAACTTTCCGTCCATCATCTTAAAGAAAATATTAATTTCAGGCCAATCAATAACCGGAATTACTTCAAGACTAATGAATATGGGATTTAATTGAAAATTTAAGAACGCATTATTCATGACTAACCAGCTGGTCGCCAAAGGCGGCTAGTAATAAATAAGTTAAATATGAACAAATTTAAATACTCATGCTTCTGTTTTTACAATTTGGAATTTTAATGTGTCTGATATAAAACTTCAGATTCGTGGCACTTAAAGATGGATAAATATTTTCCATGTAATATCTAGTGATTAGTTTTTTCTCCGACATCAGTATATGTAAATATATGCTGTTAAATTATAAGCTGTTAACAAACAGCATTCTATGTCATATGGCGTACTTTGATTGCTAAGTTTTTTAAGAATGCAATACATTTCAAACAAAAATTGAAACCCCTTTTGCCTATAGAGAAAACAAGTGCATTCTCTAGCAACTTTTTTTAAATCTTCAAAAACTTTTATGGTTGAGAAGTGTTTCGCTAAGTATAAAGCAAGATGAATGTCTAAATCTAAGTCTGATTTGCCCTTTAAATTAAATTAACTTTTAGAAATTCTTGCAACAATTAAACTTCAGAAATCCTTAGAAAAGAGTTCAAAAGCAATATGGTTATTTTTTTGTTTGAAATACAATGCATTCTTTAAAAAAATTTAATTTCAAATGACCAGATATTTACAGGGTGATCAGCGAATAAGCTCTGATGTCAAAAAGTATCACTAGAACAAAGATCGATAGAATTATGCGTTAAACTGTGCGTTTATTAGCAAAACTGTAAAAATACTGTACAAAAGTTTAGAAAATTTAGTTACGAAATTCTTAACAGATGGCGCTTTAATCACAATGCCCATAGACGCTTTCAGTGTGACGTCAAAACTGAAAAATGACTCCCTATCTGACTCCTTGGGACTTCTTTCTGTGGGGAACACTGAAAGACACTGTCAATAGAAACAATCCCACCACTCTAGATGAGCTTGAATCGTTGATTGGTGTTACATGGGATTCCATTTCCGTTGAGACATCGCAAGACGTGATGTCAAATTCCATTTTTCGATTACGCCACCATTGTATTTTGATTGCAAAGACCGCATCACTTTATTTTTTTTCCAGACTTCTTTCAGAGTTCCTCAAAGAGTTTTCAGCGCAGAGCGCCATCTGTTGACGATTTTTGTAACTAAATTTTCTAACTTTTGTTTACTATTTTTACAGTTTTGCTAATAAACGTACAGTTTACTGCATAATTCTATCGAATTTTTAGTAGAGATGTTTAAGTTTGAAATCAGTGCTTATTCGCTGATCACCATGTAGTATGACGATTAAGAGTAGCTATCGGAACAAATCTAAGAAGTGTGCCGTAAAATTTTTTGCTTTGAAAACATAAGGTATAAATAAAATAGATCTGCACCATACTACTATATTTCGTATCAATAAAAGATACTTTAGGTAAAAAAAAAATCATGTAAAATAGCTTTCACATAATCCAAAAAAGATTAATTATGATTAATTTTCAAACCATTCAGTTTAATATTGTCCTGTGTTTGTTTCTTAATTTTCTTGGATGTGGATTTTAAATTTATTATATTTAAAGACATTTAAATGCTACATATGCCTTAAAAAAGCTTAGTAACCTTTCATTTCTTTAAACATATTGCAACTATGCATATATTTTCAATTAAAATTTTTTATTAAAACAGATCATCAATTAAATGAATATACTTTGGCTTACAATGAGGTTAATAGCAGCAAAGGCATTTTTATGTTTTCTATAGAGTAAAATTATCAATAAATGAACTGTTTCCGTTTCATTCCTCTACAAAGTTTCACATTTCTTTCTACTAAATTTGCTTATTTTTAAATTTAGATAGAATATTCATGAAAACATTTATTTCAAATTTGTTAAATGCAGAAAACTGACATATGTTAATATATTTGTCTAGAAGCAAATAACCCAATTATTAGACTTTTTATGAAATTTTTTCATCCCTCATATTATTGCTCCTTAGTGACTTATATCAAGATGGATAATTACACTATCAAATTCATTGCAAAATAAAGTATTTTTACTGAAAGAACAAATGATTTCTTTTCACCTTGCTGTCCATTCATTGGTGTGGTAAGAGTTTCAACTTGCACCTTTCGAGTTGTTGGTCTAGATGGCGTAAATATAGGTGTAAATGGAGAAGGAGATGGTCTTTTCTCAGGACAACATACTCGTTGCTTTCCATGGTATGTGAAACCACAATTTTTGGGTGGATGTTCCAAGAATCTCAGAAGGCCAGGACGGCATCTACTGTACTCCATGCATTTGGTGCCAATTGGGCAATCTTGATGGCTATATTTCGAGTGATTTCGATCTGGAAAATCATATATATACACGGAAAATCATATGAAAATAAATATCACATATATGCAGCCTCTTTTTAACAAACAGGCTTATAAATAAGTTGCTTACTAGTCCGAAGCAATTGTAATATATATAAAAAGTAAGAACCCATCTCCCCCCATACACACATCCTTGAAAAAATATTTACTTACTAGTTAGGTTTTTAATATTAAATTGTGGTAGGTGAAATGTGCTCGGAATAGAACCCGGGATCTTTGGACCTGAAATTTAGTAACATAATTACAGGACAAAAGCAATTGCTCATTCCCGTAGACGTTATCTGTCTTATTAAGATATCATCACAGATTCACCCTCCAGTGAGTTGACGAACGATATGCGTTGTTGTTGAGTGGGGATGAATTGGTTTATTGAGTGAGTGGTTGCTGTGTGTAGCTGTTGAGTCTAATGCGCCATACCCATCTTTGTTTGGCGAGTGGAGAACTTTTTTGTCACGCGAAGGGTTATGGCGAGCGTGAGTGAATTGTTGCGTCAAGTGAGTCTGACGACGTTGGGTGAGGGTATATGGTGCCACGACAGTTGCATGAAGGTTGAAAGTTCATTGTTCGAGATCACCATTGTGGGAGGTCAGATGTGCTCTGAATAGAACCCGGGATCTTTGGGTCTGAAGCTTAGTAACATAACCACAGGACAAAAGCAATTGCTCATTCCCGTAGATAGTATCTGGCTTATTAAGATATCACCACAAAATACTCAGCAATATCTATAAGAAAAATCCTGAAATCTGACCGTACTTACAATATCTCTGATATGATATAATTCTCTTTAAAATGTAGGTAATTACTGTATTCAGTTTCTTGTCATTCAGTTTAATCATCGTTTTTTCCTATTATTTCCCACTCACCTCAACAATTGATTACACTCCATTTAACTGACAATCAATAGAAAAATCATTATTAAAATCTGAAAAACAATTAAAATGATGTAGAATTAGGTTTGCTCAACTAAAGTTTTTCAAATAGTAATTACCTATTAGAGAAATTTTCGTAGAAATAGTTGACGAATTCTTATCTTTATGTACGGACAGAATGATAAGAGAATAGCAGGTTTTTACCGTAATCATGGATATTTGATAATTCTAAATAAAATGTCACTATTATCGAAGAATTAAGTTAGGAAAAAAGAGCACTGATTCTCTGAAAGTAATGCACAAGGACTTAGGTGTCATGTAAGATTAGATATTTACATTACACACATTTGTCATTAAATCTAAAGTAATTCTCAAGGATCAAGGACTTAGGTGTCATATAAGGTTAGATATTTACATCACACACATTTGTTATTAAATCAAGCAACTTTAATTAAAGATCAAGTTATTTCTTTTAACCTTGTTGTCCATTCTCAACTTCCGGTTCATTCCTTGATCTGATTGAAGTTGTAACCAGCGCCTCTTGGGTAATCGGTCTAGATGCTGTAGGTCTCGTTGTACGTGGAACGCTGGATGATCTCTCAGGACAACAAACTCTTTCTTTTCCATGGTATGTGTAACCACAATTAATAGGTGGATGTCCCAGATTTTTCAGAAGCCCTAGGCGGCATCTGCTGAACTCCACGCATTTGGTGCCACTTGGGCAATCTCGATGGCTTTGCCTTGGATGTCGATTTCTCCCTGGAATCAAAAATAGAAATTGTTTACATAAATAAGTAATTACTAGTCTAATTATGGTTGTGGGTCAAAAGCCACTTGGTCTTACCAAGCCCGAATGAGCGGAGTTCTTTCTAATTAAGGCAAAAATGTGCGCCTTTCGAGGTTAAAGAGCACCGTCAAGGTGAAAGGACGACTTTGCTCAAACAAATGCCACACAACCCTATTCAGGGGGCGGTCGAACTCATTCATCCATCCGCAAGTCAGATTTTAGATCCAAATCCGAGACCGACTCATCCCTGATTCAGTACCTCTAGAGGTATAATTTGTTATGGGAACTTGGGGGACTTTGCTGTCACGATCTGTTTAACTTGCCCCAACTGCCATTAGCCAACACGGCGGTCTTTGGTGAACCCGTGGCATTTCGGTTGCGAGACTGACGCTCTATCAACCAGGCCACAGCGGCCTTTAGTCTAAGTATAGCTGTAATGTATGTCATGCTCCTTAAATGTACAAATTCTCTCTTCAAAATGATTTTTTATTTGGTAATTTTTATAATATATTCAGAGAAATAAATCGAAATAGCGAAGTGCGAATGCTTCTGCATCTTTTTCCATACAATATTCAATGCCAAAATGTTGTAGCTTAGTCATTGAATGAACCTTGCAAGTACAAAGACTTTGTTTTATTTGCTTTCTCAGATGCTTTTGGATACCATCTATAGATGCAAAGTTGAAAAATGATAGCAAAGAAATTATATGTGTTTATAACGAAGTAGATGCATCTAAGGAAATTATAGGATTGTTTCAATTTATTCGAAAATTGTTTCCTGCGCATTGAATTCCTCAGATATTATCTAGGAGAAATTCTTAGTATATTTACTTCACAGAAGCAATTTACTAGCCTTAAAATATTTTGTTCCTCATACCTAAATGTATTAGACAACACATGAGATTTACTATTAACAATCTTGTAAATAATGTACATAAGAATTTATTCTGTATTAATGAATGGTATCTACTCAATAATTTTCCATTGATAATCTTTATATGCTACAGTTCAATCACTTAACGTTTTTGTTCACATTTTCTCAATAATAATTGTAAATAACTGAATATTTAGGAATACAAAAATTTAACATAGATTAGACCATAAATAGTTACTGCATTAAATTTCTTGTCGTTCTCTTAAACATAATAGAATAGGGCCATAAATTTGAGAACCTTCTTTACAAAAATTGATGAATTATGACCAAATATTTTTCAGAAAATATGTTAAAGTTTCAGAATACAGTTCAAATTGTATAAAAATAATCATACACATACCGTGTAACAAACATTTTGAAATTATATTAAAAAGGAAAGGTTTTGAGTCTGTATTTATCATTTTATTCATAACAGTCTCACGGTTTGATATTAGTTTTAATTTATATCTAATTCGAATGAGGAATTTTCAAAAGCGTTTTACTTCTTGATCTATTTCAATGATAGTTTAAGTTTAACCCTAAAATTGAATTTCCTGAACATATTTATGATAAATTATAAAAATTTCATTCAAATTGTGTAATAGAAATTATATAAATATTCATTTGAAGGTCATTACATTCGGCGAAATTGAGTTGTGTTAAAAAAATAAAATTTTAACTTAAAACGATAGTAAAGTTTTATGCTTGATTTTTAAATGACAAAGGAATTTTCAAAAATAAATCTTTAAAAAATAGGCATTTTTGCTTACTTTTTTTCAGATGGTTTTTTAAACTTTTTTTTTTTCAAAAACAAAATAAATTCTTTTTAGGGTTTTGATCAAAATTTAAACTCGACTATCTTACAACAAAAGGAAAGTAAAATTTTCTTAAAGATCAACTAAAAAAGAAATTTGATAGAGAAAAAAAATTAATGGCATTTTAAAAACAAAAATCATGGAAAGAAACATTATTTACCAAACATAAAATTTAAATCAGTTAGTTAAACATTATGCCATTTTGTGTATTGTTTTAAGGCAACTAACCCTAATCAGTTTTTAAAAAATTACAATATGCCGTTTAATCCAATAATCATGAGTTACCAACATTATTTCACGAGAATATTTTTAGTGCAGCGTTAAGTAACTGGGAATAAAAATAATAATTAAACTATAACCATCATAAACACTTCATATTTTTCATTTTATTATATTAAGGTATAAGTAGATAACTGATAATCTATCAATTTGATTGTTTAAAATAGGAAGCACATAAGAGAATAAATAATTAAAATAATATAATTTTGAATATCACGTAAAGATCATAAACATAAAAATCAAATAAAGAGAAAAAATATTATTTCACAGTTAATATATAACATTGGCTAATAATAACAATTAATTTAAACAATAACTTACTCTGAGCGAAGCCTTCATCCACTAAATATAAACTCAACAGTAAAGCCAATATCTTTCCTAAGAAGGAAATGCATTTCATTTTTACGCATTAAGCATTAAAAAAACAAATGAAAACAAGTCAATCCAGTCCGATGAAAACAGCAATATAAAAAGAAAATCAACCGGTTTTACAATATGATATCACCGGTGGAGGATTTCCTGCGACGTCGGAAATTCGTCCATTTGGGCATGGGTCACCCTTTTTCCTCTAAAACAACAAAAATGTCAATTACCTTTAATATCGCAAATGAAAGATTTTTTTCCTTCTTACATGAAGGAAATATTATTTCACACTTTTTACATTAGATTTTTTATCATGTTTCTCAAATTAGTTACATCTTCAAACACACACACACACACTGCTCAATTATTTGTTTACACAGAAAAATATTAGTTTAAAATTTCATCTCAAGATATTCATTAATCTTAGCGTTTTAGATATCTCTAAGTCCTAAAAAAACTATTATGGGATCATATCTGACTGTCTTTTTGTTATATCATGTAGAAAATTCAAAATTGCATTGGTCTATAATCAGAATGTAATAGCTGACTTTTTCATCAAACTTTCAGATTTCTAACAAATTTGTATGAAATTCATCTATTTAAAATGAGCTTGTTTGTTCCTTCTTATCCAAGTGAATATGATCATTCAAATGATAACACGATAGATATTCAACTTTTATACAAATGTAAGTTGCAGTCATAGCAGCGTTGTCTATTTAATTGAAATTCTATGCCATATCCTTGAATTTATTGCTACTTTCATCATCACATTTCATGCTGTTTTCTTGTTATATATTCTATGGACTTTTTGTATGCTTACATTTTGCTCAAACGAAAAAGCACTAAAATTCTGATTATTATGTAACAAATGTTCTTGGATTCTGTATAATTTTTTATTCATCGCTTTTTACTATTAATTGTATTTTATACTTGTATAATACTGCATTTAAATTACTTATGCTGAGAAAATGCTTATAATGAATCGCTGTTTCTGGATTAATTAAATGTATTTCACCTCATTAATTATTTTAATTTAATTGATTAATTGGGTTCCTTTCAATGGATTGTTTTATTTTACTTTAATTGATTAATTCTTTTCAGTTCGTTAATTTATATTATTTTAATTAATTTGATTTATTCCAGTTGAATGATTTATTTTCAATTAACTACCTTATTTCAATATATTAATTTAATTTAATTTAATTCAGTTTTATAATTTTGATTAAACTAACTTACTATAATTAATTAATTTCAATTAATGAATCAATAAACTAATTAATTATAAAACATTCCCGCTTGAAGTTTAAGTTAGGAATATTTATTTTCTTATCACCCAAGGTCTTCTTATTTTATTATTTATATGAGAGAGATAATATTATTATTATATATAATATTTATTATTTATAAGAGAAAGATATGAGTAATAAAGTAAACATCATTAAAAGAATATTTTTTTTGTTAAGATGGTGTAAGATAACATATTTTTGGTATAATACACTGGTGAAAAAAATTGAAGGGACGGTTTTTTTTTGTTGTTTTTTTTGCATTAAAAAACTAACAAAGCAAATGGAACCAAAGCTGGGAAAAATGTACTCTGATACAAGACATATAATATGAGAAGACAAAATAGGCCCAACTTGGACCTTAAGTATTAAAACTGGACACTTTCCTAGCACAGTAACTGATCGACATCCTGCCAGTCAGAGAAAAACTAATAGGGTGTACAGTCCCCTTAATAGTTACACAAATCTCTCATCGGCGTTTCATGCTGTTTACCAGGGTTCTTATCAATCCTTGTAACAAATACGCCCCCTCTTGTACCAAGGCACTCTTGAGCTCGTTATGGATGGACGTTAGAACTGCAATTGATCGACCAAGGGCGTCCCATACCTGTTTGATGGGATTAAAGATAAGGGACATCGCAAGCCATTCCAATCGTTAAATATCCTTCGATTCAAGATATTCATCCACCAACTGAGCTCTATGTGGAAGGGTATTATCGTCTACAAAGAGGAAATTTGGTCCTTATGCTCGGAGAAGTCTCAAATAAGGTGTAATGATCTGGTCCTTTTCTACAACATTAGAGGGCCGGTATCAACTTCCGGATTTTCTCCAGAGGAGAATACACTTTGAGACTGAATCTCGACTCATCACTGAAGAAAACCCGTCCCCAATCATTCTCTGTCCAAGATAGGTGTTCCCGGCAAAATGCTAAACAGGTCTTTTTGTGATTCTCAGTCAAAAGGATACAGACTGCAGAGAGTCTGGCACAGAAGTCCCCCACATCAAGTTTCTGTGAGATGATTATTCATGAAATGGATGTCCCTGTTGCATTATGAAGATTGCGGGAAAGCTGTGTAGAACCTATCACTTTTGGCTATAAGTCTCAAATAACGGTCTTCACCCAGCGTTGTTGCCCATGACCAGGTCGTCGAGCCACTGTTCCTGTCTCTATGACCTGTTTCCACAGAGAGAACACAATATTTCTCGTAACACCGAGGTCCCTACAGCACGTGGTCTGTAATTGGCCCACTTCGAGTCTTCCAACTATCCGCCATTTTGTGGCATCGTCTAACCACAGATTCCCAACCTTTTTTGAACTGGTGTTCCCTTTTCTAGTGAATATTTCGATACCGCCCTCCTACCATTCTAGAAAAATAACTGCGTACATAAAATATGGTGAAAAAAGAAGAATTAATTAAAAAAAATTACTAATAGATAGAATATTATTGGAATAGAAATGCTTCTGAATTTCTTCTTGATTTAAAAAAGTTTTAGCTTGCCTGTCATAAGGACATAAAGGTATTTTGATAATGCGAAATAATCCATAATAAACTATTGCTTTCTAAATAAATAAATTGACAGTCTCAGAGAACAATCAAACGCATACTTAATAATATTATAAAGTATTTTTATTAAAATTTAAAGGCATCGAATTGTTGTCAGTTCTATTAGTCCTTCTAATTGAGGTGATCCTGTCGTGTTGACATTGGAAAAAGAATCCCAAACCCAGTCTGGTATGTCCCTGTTTAAAATGACCTGGAATCGTTCCTTGAAGTCATTGTAGACTATATTTGGTTAAACTTCTCATGCCCCTCCTTGCCATGTCAGCGCCCCGTAATTTTCACTGGGTCTTTCACCGCCCCCCTGAAAACCTCAAACGCCCACATGGAGGCGCTATCACCCAAGTTGGGAACTTATGGTCTAGACGATGGCGACTAGCTATAAAAACGATGAGTAATCAAAGCAATTCAAGAAAAACAAGGATTGGACTATGTTACGTTGTTTTAAAATGTACTTATGCTACAAACTTAGTTAAGCAAATGAGTTATCTCTTTACAAAAGCGATCACAGCGCCACTGCCTTACTACATCGCAGATCACTGCATAGCAGGATTTGTCTGCGAAGCGCTTAGCTATCACCTGATACCTTATTTGCATATAGAAGTTACTTATTTATTTATTTTTTTGGAAAAAAACTTTTCCTTCTTTTTATTATTATCATTAGTGTATTTTGACAACTGAGAGGTAAAAAAATCGAAATGTTAAAGAAAAATTTAAACTTGCTTCTTGATGCATATGCTTCACCCCCCCCCCCCAAAGTACCATTGTATCAAATTTAATCTCTCGAACCCTAATAATCTGTCCAATATTGAACCAACACTCAGAAGTATCTTTAGAGTATCCTCCTAAGTTTTAATAAAGCCTTTTTTATAGAAACCTGATTACATAAAACCTTGTTATGTTAAACTTTCTTGCATTATTATAAGGTTATGAGAATTAGAAACTAAATTAAAGACAGTTTAACTGAACTCAATAGCTGAAAACAGCATTTAAACAAATCCATAAATTTTATTTCGCTCATTCAGCGATTATCATTTTTTTCTACTTCATGTCATTCACCATATACTGGGTACTATTTTAGAATACTCTATTATTTTCTATATAGCATTGCTGCAAATTTTGATAATTTTGAATCACTAATATATCTTGATATCCCACTAAGGCCACAATTTCTGCAAGTATTTAATTGATGTTTGTGACAAATATCAATTCATAAAATAAAGTTTATTTTCTTCTTATATTCTCTTATAGTTTATATTCTTTCTTATAGTTCTCCAGTTTATAAAAAAATAATATCACCATTGTATTTTGAAATTTAAAAATCTGAAGAAATTTCGAAGTCTACTGGTCACAATAATTATGCTTCCGAATGTTGAAAAAAACAACTACAAAATTTAAAATTTCTAAAAAATTGATAACACTGGAGGAAGAGAAGAAATAACTTGGAAATTTAAAAAGTTTTGAAGGAAATTCATGCTATTAAAAATAACGGTTTGAAATTTGGCATATGTTGTGTTTACCATATTAAATTAAGGAATGCAAGATAAATGAAAATCACGGTAAAGTTATATAGGTTTTAAACTTTGAATAAAATCCAAATTTCCAAAAATATCCCTGACTTTAATCTAAAATTATTTGCAAATAATTTCGAATTATTATAAAATTTTAGGTTCACTCCTCAATATAGAATATATCGTTACAGTAATTTGTTTTTGATTGAGACTATTTGGAAAAATATCATATTTGATTATAATAAGCAATTATAAAATAATTTTGCATGCTGTAATAAGTTTTTGATTAAATATGAATTGAAAAATAATTGCTTAAATATCATTATTTTAAAAAGATGTCAATGAATGTTATCGAAGGAAAGGTTTCGCTTCCAAGAAACGGTTTATATTTTGAAAGTTATTAATTCATTTTAGAAGAAAAATTACAAATTTTATTCCTCTAAAACTTTCTTTTATTTTGCGCGCATTATTAAGGCTTGAGATATATATCCTATTCTGAGCGGATTGGGAATTCTTTGTGTTAAATAACAGCATTTTTCTTACAAGATTTTGACGTCTATGGGCAGAAATACTGAGACTACACTACTGAAAAAATTATATAAAATCATTTATCTTCCTATCTTGAAAGCATTCTCATCTGCAGGCTCTAATAATAAGCTTAACAAAAGGAGCAATTTTAATAAATGAAATTTGGCATGGGATTTTTTAAAACTGAAAAAAATTTGACACTGAACTACAATTTATAATTGTAGTTCAATCTCAAAATTTTTATCCAACTATTCAGAAGAAAGATGTACAAAATATATATTCCATTCTATGGCACTTGTGCATTAATCATATGCTAGTGATACTCACCAAAGATAGCACACTCGATTCAGGCTGAAGATCTATCTTTCTTCACTTATATTCTGCAATGTCATGCAAATAATCCATGAGATCAATTTCTTTTGCAATGCTACAAAGCATAACTTTTGTATGAAACTAGACATTCTTCGAGGCATTCACGGTCTGCCCCAAAACCCATACTTTTAGGCTGACACGATAAGCAATAGTTTATTTTCTAATTGTGACTTTTCAAATTTCTTTTAGGTATTTGGTATAGTAAAAAAGTTATGTATCATTTTTGAGAAATTCGTCTCCGAATCTGGTCTGATACCTTAAGAAAAATATTCCCTGAACTAATTTTACTGTTTAAAATTCTATAAATATATTACATTATTCTATGATTCGAAGTATTATCTTCTTTATGGAAGGGATGATAGGAATAAGTTATTTTAAATTACGACCATTTTGGTGATTAATGAAAAAATATTGCTTTAAATCTTAGTCTGGATGTAATTATATTTAAAATTATCATGAAAATGTATCTATCGATAAAATAACAATTTTTTCTATTAACTACCTTGAAGCTCTATATATTTTCTTCTACATTTCTCCCATGGATTGGTAAGAAATGGTTTAAAGCTATATGGGCAGTTCAGAAAGAAAATTCAGCATTGAATCGAAAATATTTTGTGTTAAGTCTGCTAAATAAAAGGCATTTCTGTTTTGATTATGTAAAAACGTTTCTTATTTTTTCATCAGGAAGATATTATATAGGTTTTATTATTTAAGAAGTATTGGTTGCGTTTACATTCTCCACTCTACGAAGAATTCATTGATGTGTGTCTAAACAGAAAAAAATTAAAAATGCAGTATATGAATTCAAATCAATTTTCATTCAAAAAACGATTTTTACTAACTCATTGACCGTGATAATCTGGTGGTAGAATCTCGTTTTCCACATCGGAGGCTTTCAGATTCAAAACTAGATTCCACCGAAGAACTACCGTATAAGCGAATCTCGTGAGCCCTGAATCATTCCGGGGACAATCGTCTAGTTGTTGAAATTCGACAGGGGGGTTCCAGCTCATGTATCGTCCTCTTCATCTTGCCATGGTCAAAGCTATGAGGTTCTTTCCCAAAATAGCCCTACTGTTGCTTTAAAACTAGCTGTTAATATAACTAAACTAATCTTATTAGTTAATACTTAAAAAAGAATCTATACAAAATATCTTTTATCTCAATTTAAGAAAGATCAACCTCTTTTTAAGTCATTTCAAGTTATTACCTTAATCGCTAATTAGAACATTGAATTCGAGGTTTCATCCTTAATAATTATTTATATTTTTTCCCTTTTTTAAATTCTAATTTAACTATGTTCACTTCTAATTCCTTTGTCTTTATCTTATGCTTGTATGTTTTTATTTAATTTTCAAGTTCCTTAATAAGCGGTAAACCTTCATTTCTCTTGATATAATTGCAACAGTGCATACTTTTAAGTATTAATTAAGCTGAAAGCTTAAGTTGACAAATTGAATTGAGTATTAATCAAAGTGGATGGCAACTAATTATCCCAAGAGGTCATGCTTGTAGAAGCTAGTAATTACTACGAGGTATACATAATAGCTGTACAATTTTTAATGTACATGGTGGTCATAGTTAAAATTCTACTTTGAAATGATTATAAAAGGAAAAATACTGGACCAAATGTTATCAAACTCGGTTATAGTTTTAAAAAGTACACAAGATTTTCTTTTCTGCAAGAAAAAAGAAGAAAAAGGCAGAAAATTCAAAAACTTACAACCAAGGATGAAAGGGCACTTTATGCAATATTGTACAGCAAAATAGGTAATAAGACAGCAGTTAAAAATGTGTTTAATCGATTCTGAAATATGTTACAAACATGTTAACCCAAAAGCGCTATTTATGGAGGTAATCTAAACAATTTGGCGGAACTGAAAAATGCGATACACTAACATGTACGTAACATTCTTCCTGATATGCTGAGAGCTACTGTTGGAAATGCGGTTATACAATTTAATTCTTTTTCAAAAAATGGTGGCCACCACACTGAGTGTACTATGTTGCAAGTTTAAAAAACGATTAAACAAACTTTAAACCGTCGATTTCATGTTCAGTTTTTCTTAACAATATTGCATACAGCGCCATATCTCTAGTGTGGATGATTTAAGGAGCTTTTGTTGGCAAAGAAATTTCCATGATCTGCTTTAAACTGTTAAAAAGTGGGATAACATTTGGTCCAGTAATTTTCCGTTTATGACCATTTAGAAGTAGAAGGTTAATTATAACTATCCAATATATCATAGGTTCCCAAAGTGGGCGATAACGCCCCCTTGTGGGCGTTTGAAGCTTTCAGGGGGGGTAAAAGATCTAGAAAAAATTAGGGGGCGTTGATATGGCCCGAAGGGGCGTTAGAGGAATAATCAAATATAGTGTAAAATAACTTCAAGGACCGATTCCAGGACATTTTAAGCATGGACATACCAGACTGGGTTTTGGATCCTTTTTCCAATGTCAACACAGCAAGATCACCTCAGTTACAAGAAGAACTGACGACAAATGAGGATCTAAAAATTAAATTCAAGAATGGCTACCCAGAATTTTGGCTGTAGAAGTCTATTTCACAACTGCATTCATTATTGACTGTTCAACGACTTCTGGTTGCTTTCCCCTCTTCATATTTAGCAGAACGTGGATTTAGTGATGAGGCAACATTGGTAACGAAAAAGAGAAATCGCCTCCATATCACTGAAAGCTGCGACTTACGATTGTTTTTAAGTTAAATCTATACCTATATTAACAAGCTCCTTAAAATGCATCCAATTCAGCCTTCTCATTAGTTAAGTTAGAAATTCGATGTCTTTAAATTTTAATAAAAATACTTTTTAATATAATTAAATATGTGTTTTGAGGGGTCTCTGAAACTATCAGTTTATTTATTTAGAAAGCGATAGTTTATTATGAATGAATTCGTATCATCAAAATGCCTGTCTTTATGACCGATAAGCTAATATTTTTATTCCTATTTTTTAAAATAAAGAAGAAATTCAGTAGCGTTTCAATTCCAACAATATTCTATATATTAGAATTTTTTAAAATTCTTGTTTTTACCATGCATTATGTACGTTCTTATTTATCTGGAGTGTGAGGGGGGGGCGATATCGAAATATTCATTAGAAAAGGGGGCGCTAGTTCAAAAAAGGTTGGAAGCCTTTGCTATATATCAAAAGAAAGACTCAACCAGCGATTAATGAACAATGATTGGGTACTTCATTAAATCAGTAGAAAATTTCTTTATAAAAAAACTGTTTTGCAGATGCCTGCTATAGCATAAAATTTAAAATTATTGCAATATTTTGCCGCTGTTTGCATCTTAGGAGATATGTATGTAAAAAAATAAATAAACAAAAATCATAATGACAGCTTTAATGTATAAATTAATATACATAGTTTATGTAGAAACATGATAATTTTGAAGTTAAACATTGATGGAATATAAATAAGTGCTGAAAAAGTGCCCAGCAATTTCACAACTGAAGTAGTAGCGAAACTCCTGAGTTATCAGTCTCTTATGTTGCTTCTAATCCAGTCCAAGTACTCTGTGACTCTTGTATATCCTGCCGGGAAACCAGGTTCTGCGCAAGAAATACCAAAAGAAACAACTCCTACAAGATACCATCTGTCATCATCATGCAAAAACATCAAAGGACCTCCAGAATCACCCTAAAATACAGAAAAACAAATTTAAAGTTGAATTCCTACTTGGGTCAACAAAGAATTTTTTGATTTTAGTTACTTTTTATTAAATAATTATAATTTATATAAATGTGTATATGCATAGGACAGAATCATAATGTTAAGTGGCATACTAGAAAGCGAATTGCCTTGAATTTTTCGATTTTCTTTTCTGTATATTGTATTGGGCTATTATTTTTGTTTATTACTATTTATTCGCTTTCTATTTTTTCTAATTGATGAAGCTGATTGTTGTCAACAATTTCTCATCTCAAGAATGGAAGTCGCATTCTTCACCTTAAAGTGAAAAACATTGAAATTCTTGCATTTTACTGATTGAGCTAATACCCGTTGATTTCAATTTTCATTACAAACTGTTGGAAGGTATTAAAAATTAATTAAATGCTATTAATGAATTAATATTAACAAAACAGTATTAAAATCAAGTGTCATCCACTACAAATTAAAAAAGATGTATTAGAACTTGAGTAGATGAATAAAAAGTATTTTTCTAACGATTGAAAATTTGAACAAGATGTATAAATAAATATAGACTGTGTCTAATAGTAGGAGACTGTGAGCTAATAGTAGGAATCGAAATAAACTCTATTATTGGCCAAATGAATTAATATTTGAAAAAAAAAGTATTAACATCGAGTGTCATCCATTACATTTTCAAAAATGTATTTGAGCTTGAGTGGATGAATAAAAAGAACTTTATCAACTATTGAAAATTTAAACAAAATATATAAACAATTATAGAAAGAATGTGAATTAATAATAGGAACTGAAAAAGACAGAAATTTCCTTTTTTCTCTAGGAGCAAATATTCATCAAAAACAAAAAGCAATCAATGGAGAACAAATTTTGAAAATTTTTTGTATTCTTTATTAAGAAATTTAAGATGCAACATAAATTTTAAATCAAAGAATCCTCTTAATATATCCTATCAATAAGGGAAATAAAATTTCAGTCATCCAGCCCACTGTTTCAAAATTTTAATTTTTTCGAAGTCCTTACTAAATGAAATAATAAATTATTAAAATATTTGCAATACTTCAGGAAATATTTTATGTTCCTTTTATATCAGATCAACCAATCGATATTAATATCATTCTACTATGTAACAGTGGTTATTCGGTCAAATTCCTAAAAAGATTAACAATTTATTTGTAATTTTCACATATTTTGTAGGAGAAATCTTCATAATTCGCCGGAATTCAAAATTTTTCTAACGTGGCCGAATCTTGACTACGGTTATAATATTCATGGGCATTAATTTATTATCAATGATGTCAGTTCTATTAAAAATCAGTAAAATTTTTGAACTTGTATCCCATATCTAATGTTTTATACTATTATCTGCAAAATTGATAAATAGCTACAGATATACATAATAGCTCTAGATTTTTTTATATACAGGATGGTTATAATTAAAATTCCATTTTGAAATGATTATAAAAAGAAAACTACAGGACCAAATGCTATAAAATTTGGTAACGATGTGAAGAAGGCTATGGAAATTACTTTTCAGCCAAAAAAAGTTCAAACAATTATCACCAGAAGTGAAATGGCGTTGTATCATTACTGTTAAGCAAAATAGGAGATGAAGACAGCAATTTAAAATGTGTTTAGTCGTTTCTGAAACAAGTTTCAAAGATTTCCAATGTGTGTTAGCTCAAAAGCACTGTTTATAGTAATAATTGAAACAATTTGGAGGAATTGAAAGATACTATACACCGATATGTGCGATACACCGACATATTATTGTATACATTCGCACTATACATGCAAACCTACATATGCATTCTGGTGAAAGGTGGGGAATTGAGAAAATAAGAAAATACAGCTAGAGAGGCGAACATGATACAGTACATTGCTGAGTATCTGGCTCGCGACTTTCGGTTTCCGTACTACCTGGCATAGTTTCTTTTATCGTGATTAAATGAAGAATGAAGATCTTAAAAGAATCGCATTGGCAACGTTGCAAATTCAATTAAATTCTATTAAGATCTTCCTACGTGTTATAGATGTCCTCTACTGGTCACAGATGTCATCTCATCTTTTCTAATAGATCCATCATGTTTTCTAAGAAGAATAAAGTTAGAATGTCCAGGTGTAACTTTTATATCTTATGAACAATCTACAAGACACGACCAGAATGTCCAGGTCTTTAACTTTTATCTCCTACGAACAATTTCCAAGAAACGATCAATCAACAGTAACCGTTGTCATTAAGTATCGGGCTCAGATGGATTTCAGCCGATGATAACTGTGAATTGATAATAATTAGCATGTATTCAAGCAGAAGGAAGGTCAATTACAAAAGGGATCGGTAACATACATTCCCATGACCAATTGGATACCATTGAGGAAGCATTTCTGGACAGCTACTGAGTGACGATAAACTCAAGTTCACCAATTAGAGAATAGGAGGATGTGATCAGAAGGAAATAAAAAGCTGGTTATTTTTTGTTTGTTAAGAGAGATACGAGAAGAGAAAAGGGAACTTCGAATTCGAATCCGGAAAGACTTTGGTGTCTGACGAAGTTGTTTCTGATATTTAAAAAACACACTTTATATTCACTGCCTGTGTTAGGATCCACCCGATAAAGACCTATGGATTTCTGGAGGGACCTCTGGATTAACCATTTTCTAATAGCTGCCAGTTAGCTTGTGTGTGTGTGTGTGTGTGTGTGTGTGTGTGTGTGTGTGTGTG
>JAPMOQ010041230.1:345646-383316 GCA_026543055.1 Argiope trifasciata
TGTGTGTGTGTGTGTGTGTGTGTGTGTGTGTGTGTGTGTGTGTGTGTGTGTGTGTGTGTGTGTGTGTGTGTGTGTGTGTGTGTGTGTGTGTGTGTGTGCGTGCGTGCGTGCGTGCGTGCGTACGTACGACTTATTTTCTGATTGATATCGTGAAATTATTCTTGATTAAATTTTCAACTATTATGGGTTTTTGAAAACTAATGTTTTTTTAGATAATAAAAGGATTGTTTTTGTACACTACTCATTTGATAGTTTCTGGATCAAAATATTACAATCAAGATTAAGGCTGTTACAGTAACATATACATTCATGAATAGAAAGCATCCATATTTCTCTGGGGACATTCATACATTCTTTCACTAATAAGTTATAAATTTGCACCTACCGCACAAGTGTCTTTTCCACCTTCCATAAACGCTGCGCAAATAAGCCCCTCTGAAATGCCCCTGTTGAATTGACCTCTAAATCCGGTCACTCTTGCAGTGAGTTCTCTATCACATCGTGCATTGGACATGACTGGAAGACCTGTAAGCTGCCTTAAGCTTTCACTCAGAGGACCACCTGCAGTGTGGAAATCAAAATTATTTCGAGTTTTATTCAGCGTATAACGAATTTCAGTTTATAAACTTCATTATAAAGAAATATTGAAGTACTTTTTCGTGAAGTATTTGTTAAAAACATCGGGTTTCAAATAAATACGTTTGATATATTCGAATAGATATTAATGTTTTAAATTATATATGGAACGAAATTTTTAGAAAATTTATTTAAAATATTTGAATTTTTGCTTCAAAGAATATGAAAAGAAAAAACAGTAATGAAAAAAAGGCATTAGCTAAAAGTCAAAACGTATTTTGAAAAATTATAATAAATCAACTTTTTAACGAAACAAAATGTAAAGAAAACATCGTTTATATTAAAATTTTATCAAAGAATCTGTTGAAAAAAATGTTAAAGATTTGTTGGGATTGGACATTTTTTGCATAATTTTAGAACGAAGAAATTTTGTTTTAATCTATTTTTTAAACATAGGAATTCAATAGCAGAACAGATAACAAAAAAAATTCAGCTTTTTTTTATTATAAAAACTGCAATAAATGAAAATATTTGTTAAATAATCAGATATCTTGTTTTGTAGTTCAAATATATACAACATATGAATAAATTATCATGCTAAATTTTTTATATCAATATATTTTATAAGCTTTTCGTTAGAGGATTTTATCAGAGTAGATGAGCAAAATTCCATGGAAAAACATCAGAAGCAGCGATGATTAATATTTTATATAAGGTAACTATTGATTCAGTTTACCATCGGCAAGCTTTATATTGTTTAAAAAAACTTTTATAATACATCACTTGTTGACTTTTTCTTACACATCAATATTTGCGGACAAAATTTGCAGTACTAATATAACAAATATATTATTAACTTAGAGAAAATCAGCAATCGCATTTCTTAAATTTATTTTCTTTGCTTGATAATTTGATTTTAACGATTTTGTTACATTATAACGTTTTGTTACATTTTGTTACATTACATTATCACCATAACGATTTTGTTACATTTGTTCCGCAAATGAATATATGTAATACTGCAAAAATATTGAAGTTAAAATAATTATAACGACATTTTATTAAAAAAAAAATCTTGCGTTAAAACAATTCTTGTTTAAACGCTACGTATGAGCCTGTACTACATAGGTGCATCCCAGGCAAAGACGGGTATATAAAATATTGTAAATATGAAAAATAAGTAAAAAAACGAAATTCAAAATATTTTTTAAAAATAAAACTGTCAAAAAATAAAATTATTGCATGAAAAATATTTGATATTTTCCACAAAAAATGATTTTCCAAAATTGAAAAGGATTACGAAGTATTTCCTAAAATATGTGTGTTATATCAAAACGAAATTCTAAGATTATCTAGTCAGTAACATCACTGACTCTCCAACCCACCCGAAGGCACACTGATAATAAATGCTTAATGATCTGGCTGATGACAGCAATATTGGCAGGAACTGTGGTTGAATCTCAAGGACCTCACCGGCCAAGGCACAATCCTTCTCGAAGAAAGTACATCCCGCCATCAATGGGTGGAGTCAAACCCTTCTATATTTATGTTCCCTCCAGGGTGGAGAGATCTACCACCATACCGGAAGCATCTCATACTCATTTCGAGGAGAATAGAGAAGAGCCATGTAAATAATATTTGTAAAACAAAAAATTGCTTAAAATAGTATTTAAAAAGTAACGGAACAAAATTAACTCTGCTTTTTTCTTCTTATCAAAACCCAAATCTAAATGGAATTTGTTTTTAAACGTTCTGATTACATGAGCTTGTCTAAAAACAGGAAGAGCAATCTTTCTTAATTTCCTTTTGAAATGGCAGATTGGAAACTTACAATGTGCTGAAATAATTGGTCAAAAGAGGGCATTGCTACGCGCGCCATAGTTTGGATTGAAAACTGAAACTGTAGTTGAAATCGTAACGATGCTTCATTGTGGCATTCCTTTTCAATCTTCATTAAACTCATACTAGCTCAATTTGCAATGTGTTCGTTTATTCGTCCAACATCTTCTTTGAATACGGATCCAACTATCATCTGATCTTTTAGTAGCCACACACAATATCTATATTTGAGACAATATATACTACTCTGAGCGAACATTTCTAATAAATGGAGGGTATGGTTCTCTGATATAAAATTTAAGTTAAGTTATAAAATCATCTAAAAGCAAATGATCATCCTTGTTTCATAGCTTCATCCTTGTTTCATTTTGTGCTTCTTACTCTTAATTACAATGCAGGGGCTTTTTATTGTTGTTTTTCCCAGAAAACCAAAAACTATGGCTACTCGTCAAGTTTTCGGAGTAGCGATTAATGAAATCTTTCTTACACAATTGTTTTTTTTTAAATGGCAGAGATTGGAAACTTACTCCATCTCTATTTGAATATATATAAATTCATATATATACGAATATTTTTGTTAAATGCGGACTTTGGTACTCTGATATGAAATTTAAACTGATAAAAATAGTTTATCTCTCTTGCTTCTTTATGTATGCCTAAGGCTTCTTTTAATACATAGCTACAATATCAGGAGTTTTTTATTATTCTTCACACTCATAGATGATTTACTATTCAAAATTACTTGCCTGATCAGTCGATGACCAACCAGAAATTGTGATAACTTTGTCCATCAAATATATGAAGTAATGATTCATAATAGTAGTGAAATTTTCCTTGCATTTTTTTAATGACAATGAAAATCATTCTAGCTATTTTCGCTGTCTCCATTAAAAGAAGTGTGTGGATTTTTTATGTGAAATGTAGGTTCCTTTGTAAGTGAGCTTCAAACAAATTAATCGTACTTATTCCAGTCTCTCTCTTTCGCTGTCTTAAGGAGGAGCGACATCTCGTAATTCGAGATGAGAAGCGCCCTGCTTGGTGATGGGTTCTCGTCAACCTTTTGGTTACACAAAAAGGTAGGGGTCTTGTTCTTCCCATCAATGATAGAACGTAATTCCCATGGAAAGGAGGTCTATCATGGCCAGTAATTACCTTAGGGCTCAACCACAGTTCTTGCCACTGTTATTGTTGCAGCAGTCTGGTCATTCATATTTTTCAGGGTTGGAGTAGCCAGTGTAAGGGTAAGGTTACTCCAATCTATCTGCCGTCTTCTCTTTTCCGCAACTCATGTTTATAATGTAATAAGGGATTTATTTTTACTGCCCAATCTTTAAAAAAGTGACAGTTAAATGCCACTTACCTGGTTCAGTGGATCCCCAGCCAGCAACAGCTGTGCCCTGTCCTGTCAAATTTACGAAATTACGAGTAGGAGGTAAGCATATGGGAACGAAATTCTCTGTGTTCACAGGATTCTCCAGAGTGAGGATAGCGATGTCATCGTAGAATCGACCCCGGACGTAACCCTCTGGGGTCACAATTCGACTGATTGTATACTCTTGGGCTTGACTTTGATTAACATGTCCAACTCTTGCCACATATAAAGATGGACTGTTAGAAAAAAAGAAATAAGAAGTCAAACCTTTTCTGGAATAGAAAAAACGTCTTTAGTGAGAGAAAATTTTAAAATAATTTTTTTTGTGTCAATAATTGCAGTTTTTTTTTTAAATTTTATCAAGTGTTTGCATGTATTTTGATCATATTCTTTTTTTACTTTAAAAAGGAATTTGTTGAAAAAAATTGGTACAATAATATATATCAATCAAAACTTCACCATTTTTTAAAACTGTTTTCCAATTTTTTTTTTTATTTAAAAAGGAATTTGTAGAAAAGAAATTGGTGCAATAACACATATCGATAAAAATTTCATCATTTTCTACAACTGTTTTCTAATTTCACCCAATAAGTCTTACAATTTCTTCTTTGTCTTTTATTCTATTCTATGCCATTGATATCGAATCAAATATTCTTAAATCGTTGAAATGAAAACCAATAATTGAGATATGACCTAGTGACATCACCCTAGGTTTCTAAAAATATCCGAAGACTTTCTGCAACAGATTTCTTAAAATCAAAAAAAAAGAATCGAAAATGCAGTATAGAGCATTCCATGATTGAAGTTTTTATACACTGAATAATAATTCAATGATACTAAATATAAAATTTTCAAAATGATAACAATATAACAGAAAATTGATAAAACCCCAAACCATTGTCCTTTATATAGATACTTCGCCTGTTTAACAATAGATGTCGCTGATTAAAACACATGCAAGCACCTAATACATTCTTCAAACATTAAAGTGATTTTTTTCCCTCAATAATTATTATTCTAACTCAAAGAGGTTAAAGAACTTTATAACATGCATGTTTATATTTAACTAAAAATAGACACTTTTATTTTTCTTTTTAATTCCGATTGTTGTTGTTTTTAACGAAACATTTATTAATATTAAAAGAAATAATATTTAATTATGCAGTATTAATTATACCCTATTTAAAAACAAATTACTAATTTTTAGTTAAAATCGAAATAATAAGTGCAGTCTAACTTATTTTCTTCTTTCAATGTACATTTTAAATTAATTAAATTAAATTCATTGTTTGAATTGTCTATGCTTTGTATTTCTATTATTATTTTACCACATTTGGATAAGTGTGTTTTGAAAAATTCTTTAATACACCGATAAGTTTTTATCAAACTAATAGAAAAATTACCAATAAAGAAGTATTTTTTTATTTCTAAAAGGGAACAAGCATTAAAAATTCTTACCACTTTTCACAAAATTCGATAACAATGAAACCACCTGTTACTCAGCAGGATTAATTTCAGTTTTCCTTTATCAGCTAGCAAGACATGAAAGAAGTTTGGAAAATGGCATAGGCATTGTGTTTCAAACCATAAGTGATCAATAAAGATATTTACATATGTTATTTTCCGGTGATTAAATTTTATCAGATTTTTACAAAAATCAACTTATTCTATGATTAAGTATATGTAATTAAAAAACGAAGGAAAATTAATAATTTATGTTGAAGGAAATATACCTAGTAGAAGAAATAATCTTCCTTAAGAAAGCTTTTTACTTCCATTCCTTCAAAACTTGATTGGTCTGTAATGGTACGTAATTGCAGACCAATCAGATCTGACTAATCGGCATACCTAACTCAAGGCATTAATCATGTTGTTGTTGTTGTTGTCTAATGCTACTTGGTCATACCAAGCCAAATTAGCAGAGCTGTTTCGATTAACGCAGAAATGTGTGCCTTTCATTGTTAACGAGCACAGTTAAAGTAAAAGTACGACTTTGCTCGAACACATACGGCACAACCATTTTTAAGGGGAGGTCGAACACATCAATACACTCATTCATCCATCTTCATGTCAGAATTTAGATCCAAATCAGGGGCCGACTCATACCTCATTCAGTATCCCCAGAAGTATAATTTGCTATGGGAACTTGGAGGACTTTTCAGTTACTAACTATTTAAAGTGCCCCAACTGCCATTAGCTGGCCAACACGGAGGTCTTTGGACAAGAGGAGGACAGAAACCCCGACCTTACAGTTACGAGACTGACGCTCTACCAACCAGGCTACCGAGGCTCTAAAGGCGTTCATCATACCTAACTGAAGAGCAGTTTAATTTTGGTTGTATTAACGTCCCGTTTTAAAGCAACACTAGGGCTATTTTGGGACGGATCTCATAATTTGAACCCCTGTCAAATGACCCAGTCACACTCATTATTCTCGACACCTGTCATCTACACCCTCTCCAAACTTCTATATCGCACCAGTGAGAGGATGTATCGCTACGCGGATTTAACGTGCATCGTACCAGCTAATACACCGGGTCTATCATGGAATCGAGTGTTGAGCCTGAAACCTTACAATTCCAAAACCGAGACTGAAGCCGACCAACAGTCGACCGCAGCCGCAACTGAAGTGCAGCTGAGGTCGATTGCCATATAACTTAAAATTACATTGCGCTCAACGTATATAACTTAAAATTACATTGAGCTCAACGTAAATAACTTAAAATTACATTGAGCTCAACGTATATAACTTTAAATTACATTGAGCTCAACGTATATAACTTAAAATTGCATTTGCTACATAATTTAAAATTACATTTCCTTTATAATTTAAAATTGCATTTTTTATATAATTTAAAATTACATTGAACTCAACGTATATAAAATTACATTTGTTATATAACTTAAAATTACATTGAGCTCATCGTATCCTTATGAACATAAAGGGACTTACTGAATTTTTTAATTAAAATTAATTATTTTTTTCTTATAGGTATTGATACTTTCAAATTATTTAGTTAAAAGTCCTGAATAAAAAAAGCTGTTATCTACTATATTATATCCAATTAATGAGATAATAGTTTTGAGTTTTAAATAATTTTTATTTGACGTGTTGAATAACATGATTAAAGAATAATAGTTATTTGAAGAAAACTTAATATCTGATAATCTGAAATTGATATTTACTCTCTGTTCTCATAGCAGTGAGCAGCCGAAACAACGTGTCTTCTAGTAATCATGGAACCTGTGCACCAACCACTGAACAATCCAGATCGGCTTCTCATAGCGACTGAAACCTGTAACACAAAGTAAGTGTATGGGAATAAAACGTTACTGTTATTCACACAGAAATAAAAATGCACAATGATAAAATTTTAGTCTTTTAGAATCGTTATGCTTCACTCTGAACATGATATATGAATATTAGACTAAATTAGATCAATTTTATCAGCATTTCTCCATAAAAAATGTTCGATTCTTTTCTCTCCCATCAGTTTAGACATCTGCTTTACTTATCGAAAATCAATAAAAGAAATCAACAAAGAAACTTTTTATATAAATTTATAAATGAAAGTAACATTGACTTCCGCACGAAACACCTGAATTTGTTTCATTTTTTTTTCCATTTCATCATTATTATACAATATTATATCATTACACAACATTATCACAACATCATGTTGTGACATTTTGTTGGATTTATGCCAGTTATTAAAAATCAACCGGCATATTTTTGATAAGAACTATAAGAAAAAATAATGTTGAATACATAGGGTTAAATTTAAATCGATATGTTACATTCGATTAAGAAAATTGTTTTTTAAATTAGAGATGTTAAAATCATGATTCTTAGACCATTTTTATGAAACACATGTCGCAATTTTTGCTTTTTAAGGCTGACTTGAAGAAGTATTCTGCAGCCTTCAATTTTTAAAGTTTTAGAACTTCATTACAAACTATTTTCTTGAACTTTCATCATATTATTTTGTTGCCATCCGACTGGAAAATAAACAGAAATTTGAAAGCAGGTAAAATAACAGAATTGGCATTGGCATTATCTAAATACAGTTGTTTGTCAATGTCTACTTATGATAAGTGACTATGTTAAAAAAGGTTTTTTTGCGAAATTATTATATTTTATTTAATTTTCTTAAAGTTTGAATATGTTTCTTTATTAAACTTTTCGAATTTTGTTTCTAAACCTGTTGCTTGGAAAATTATGTTGATTTTTATATTTGCATTTCTATATGTTTTAATATAATAAATACTATTTTCTCAAATGTAAAATAGAATTTTCTCAGACATTAAAAGCTAATACAATTTTCTTGTTCAAAATTATAAATATTTTCTACAGCTCCTGGACCGGAGAATAAATAATATATTCATTTAGAAATATTTTAGGGCTGCTTTAGTGCTTCACATTAATTAAAAAAATTAGCAATTTCAAGTTTTTTATCAATTGAACCCCAATATTTAAAAAAAAAAGATTGAAATGCAGTTTATGTTATTGTTATTTCTAATGGCACTTGTCAAAGAGAAGCCCGCTAAAGATGTCAGCGATTTAAATCAAGAGAACGTTTCTTGTTTTTCAGTAGCATTTTCTAGACTTCAAAAAACGTCTTAGCTACTCATACGTTTTATCTGCTTGCACAATCCCTTTTTACCTGAGCGGAGGGAGGGGGCATTCACACACATCACAGATAGAACACAAAGGAAGAACAACTCTTCCCGACTCCGGATGCCAAGGCCACGGGGTTGACTCTCAATTCCTACACCATGAAGCGACTCCGTTCATTTTTTTAGCTCAGGAACAGATAATATATTTTTAAGCCATTGGCATAATATTAATCAAATCATTTTACAAACCTCTAAACTAGAAAATTCTTGCTTTATACCACTTTTTAGCGAAAAAAAAATCTGTTCTCCTATTTTTGAAAAATATTTGAGGCTTAATAAAATATATTTTTGTTTTATAGATACTTTTTCAACCCTATTTTTGCAAATATTCAAAAGTATAGCTATTCACGATTATTTATTTATTTTTTCAAAAAAATTCATCCCTAACTTAGTTTTAAACCTTTAAAAAACATTTTCATGACAAGTGCTAACTTCATCAAAGCCTTCTCTTCAAACTCAATTTTTTTAATAATTTGAGATAAATTGATTGAAAAGCAAACATTCGTGTCAAGCAACCAATTATTATCATAAGTTGCTGCCATCCTACAGCCGTAGAATTTTTAAACAGCTGATATTTAAGAGGAAACTTCCTACCTTGCATTAACTTTTCCTTTTTTTAATTACAAACTTATTCAATTTTCACAGAATGGAATCACAGACTGACTACTCCAACCCAACAAAAGGCACGCGGGAAAATTTGAATGACCGGGCCGAGTAACACTGGCAAGAACTCTGGTTGAGTTCTATGGTACATACCCGGCCTGAGTACAGCATGTCCTTTAGAAAGTACATGCCGTCATCGATGTAAGGAGTCAAACCCCATTTGTACCCACTAGAATGATGAGAACCAACCCTATACCGGAAGCTTCTCATCCTCAATTACAAGATGCCCCATCCTTGTGGGACTTGACAGAACGTAACGGAACGCAGCCCAAAATTCTGAATTAATGCTACTTACCAACCAAGGCCAAGCATCCATATTGGCCAAATCTCCCCCTACAACGAAACCTTGCAATCGATTGGATACGCCACAATCTAAAAAATAATAATATATTATATAGTTTTTATAAAAAAACCTTGAAGACTTTCATTGAGAATTCAAAAGGAAATAACAAGCGCAATTCAAAATAATATCCTCAGTATCCCTCACTATTTCAAATATTCTCTGCTATCCAAATACATTTCACTACTTCCAAGTTCGGAGATTATTTTTAAATATTCTTAATTAAATAGAATTTTCAAGTTATGTTTCCCAGAACACATTTTTTTTCTAAATAAAAGCAATTTATATTAACCAAATTTTATTATAACATTGTTTTAAAAATTCTTCATAAATTTGATTAATTTTATAATTTGAGTTGAAGGATTTGCAAATTTAAATACCTTTAGAATTAACAATACTTGCAAAATTTTAACAAAACCACAACTTGTATTTCAGCAAATATCTTGCATTTTTCAACCGATAATAATTAAATGGCAATATATTCTAATATAAGCAATGCTTGTAATGTCAAATGATCATAAACAAAAGAGCAAAAATGAGTTATTGTGTATTTTTAAATTATCATTATATGTTTCAATTTGTTCCCTTTGATTATCATTGTAGTATTTTGTTATAAAATAGATTCCGTTTTTTTTTCTGTTTTATTTAGATTAATATCCGTTTTAAAACAATATATTTTGGGACGTCCCTCGTAATTTTGAAGTACAAATCGATAATGAGGACAACACCTGAGCTGGCACTCCCTTCCCCAAACTTCAATACCTCACCAGAAGGTTTGTCCACACGGATTTAATGTACACCAGACCTGCGTACACGACGGTTCTTCTGTCAGGTTTCAAGTTCACGACGGTTTCTTTTTCAGAGACAATACAATAAAAAAGCCCCCATGCCCCCAAAACCGGCAAGCGACTATTATGAAACAGAATCAACATTTTACAGTAAACTGTATTATTTATTGGGTTGTTCGGAAAGTCATTTCGTATTTTTTTGTCAAAATGAAAAGAAATTTTCGTTTAATGAATAAATTATTTATTAAATTATAAAATTGCCATTCTGGTCTAATACCTTTTGCCATATTTTTGGTAGTAACATGATTACACGCTCATAAAAGTTTTGGTCTTTGCTGTAAAAAAAAACTGATCGAGGTGGTTTTTGGCCTCCTCATTTGAAGGAAAAATTTTGCAAATCAGTTCTGGTACTGATGTACTGTTAACAAATTTTCTCCACACATATTGGCTAATTTATTTCTGGCTTGAACAGCATTTTTACCTTTTATAGCAAAAAAGAAAAAAAATGACGAAAATGCTGTTTATTGCTCTCCATATTTAAAAGGGCACCATCCAAAAACTACTGCGAAGAATCAGCTGCACTTTTTCACACTCAAGCCTTGCTATATCAGCTCTTAAAACATAAAATGATTTTGCGGTTTAAGTATGAAATTGGGTGCGAAAAATACAATTAAATCCTCTGTCGGGAAAAAACGAAATTACTTTCCGAACAACCTAATAAATTACAAATAAAAGGGGGAATGTGAAAAGTTAGAGTCTAGAACATTATAACTTGATATATTTATCCTATTAAAAAGTCATTTAGTCGTATGACATAAATGAGAAATTCTACTGAATATTTTATCCTTAGAACTTCCATATTTCGCACATACTTTCGTACACATTGCTTGGGTAAGAAACGGTCAACCAGAAAGATTTTTCGAAAATCTACTTTTGGTTTTTGATCAATTAAAAATGAACAATATTTTAATAGTTTTTTTCAGTAGCTTTTCAGTTTCTTATAGTACTAAAACTATTGCAATTTCAAAAAGCAGCTTCTCTATCAAATGAGTTTATTCTTGAAAAATATTTCTCTAATTTTAATACATTTTATAATATTTTTTTTAAAAAAATTGTTGAAAAATGTAAATTTTTGTTTGAGATTTCATAAAATTTCCACTGGCGTCATATCAACAATATTTAATTGATGATAAAAGTAATTGTTTCCTTTGGGCGTTAGCTTTAAAGAAGAATTTTTTACTTTACTTTTTATCATAATAATGTTTCTAGATTAACATTTTTATGTAAATTTTGTTAATTAAAAATTGCTACACAAGGAATACATATATTTATAAAAATCTCATAGGAGGTATCTAGCTTATAATGCATATGATATAATAAATATTTCAAATTTGAGGCTCAAAATTTAAGATCTTTGTTCTATATTGTTACGAATATGGGATTCTTTCGGTTTATTAGTCGATAAAGAAACAATCCTTTGAAAGTCTGAAATATTTATTCTAGAAAATTCTAGCAAACAGAAGACTTTACACAGACCAAATATAACAATTACTCACTTGAGTACTATGTAATTCAGCAGGAACTAATAGCATAATAATAGACTTCAAAAAATCTCACTCAGACGATCAGATCAAAAACGAAACTACTCTCAAGGGGAGAACGATTTCCCTCTTACCCTGTGATACATCTTATTTGTACTCTGGCTAGGCAAGATATTACATAAGCGTTATTCCACTGATTTCCAGAAAAATCTCGTAACTCAAGAAATATTAGTGCTACAAATTCAATTCTTCAATTTTCGAGATCTTTTGAAATGTCACCAAGATCACCAAAACTCTCGCCAAGTCTATGGTTAAGTCGTATAAGTGGTCGCTAAGTGGCGACTTTACGAGAAACAATCCTTCACTAGCGAGCATCAACACATAAAACCTTATTCGTCTGAAGCATTTACACAGAAATATAATAAAAATACACAATAATTTAATTAACTTTTTTATTAGCTTAAATTTTTAAGTTAATTAAAAATTTCAGTTGATTTTGAATTAATTCAAATTCAAGTACTAAAAAAAAACTATTGCAATTTCAAAAAGCAGCATTTAGCTGCTATCCTATTTTAAAAGCTTGCTACCTTCAAGCTTCTAAAACAGGATATCTTTGAATTATTAAAAATTCACTTGCTTAAAAGATGCATATGTCATTTCTTTTATAGAATTATCATAAAGCTCTTTTTTTATTTTATCAAACAATTATTAAAATTAATATCCTATCAATTATGGACAAGCTACTTCTTAATACATTATTTTATTATTATTTAATAGGTGCGTACTAGACGGATATAGGTATACATATAGGTACAACCTTAAAATTATTAAAACAATTAAAACCCATTTCCTGATCAACAAAAATTAAAACGAAACCAACCAAATCGAAATTAAAACTTAATGCGGAAGTAAAAGCTAAAAGTTCACAAAAACGAAAGGTAAATGAAATAAAACCAATAAATAAAACAAATCCAAATTAATATAATTAATAAAATTATGTAAACAAAACAAAAACTTTTATATATATATATATATATATAATTATAGGTACATACATGAGATTTCTCGTATCAAACGATGAGAAATTTAATTAGAGATCAATCAATAATATCATGGCATTGAATTTTTAAAATTAATTAACTAAACTACTTTTATGGAAGAATGTATTAAACTTTCTTACTTTCAGTACCAGTTGCAGATACCGGAGCCGATGCAACAGGTCTTGGTCTGTTAGAGTTAGGTGCCGGTAATGCAGGTCTAGATCTCGGTCTATCTGGTACCGGTGCTGGTGCTTGAGGTCTAGGTATCGGTGTATCTGGTGCTGGTGCCTGAGGTCTTGGTATTGGTTCATCAGGTGCCGGTCTAGGTGTAGGTCTTGGTCGTTGTCCCTGTGGTGGGACCGGGCTTCGATTAGGACAACATATCCTTCTTCTCCAGTTGTAGGTATAACCGCATTCTACTGGCTCCTCTGTCATCATACTTAGAATTCTGGGACGGCATCTGCTGAATTCCATGCATCTCGTTCCACTCGGGCAGTTGCGATCGGCACCGTTATCTCCAGGAAAACGAATTGGTCCTTGGATTGAAAAGTATATCATGATTTTTAAAAAATGGAATCATACACTCAAAATATTTCACTAATCTTAAATCATTTGTAATTTAAATATTTATCGTTCGGTTTCAAAGATTCAGGAATTATAGTACATTACTACGGAACTATCTGTCAGGATGTAGTAGGCTGCCCCACCCAGATTTTTTAAATCAAAACCATTCAACTGCGCATGTGTACAGTAATCACCAACAATAATCCTCTCCAACTGTTTGAAGAAGAAAGATTGGCTTTAGCCAATGTATGGCTAAGAGTGCGGTATCAGTGGTTCATTTTTCTTTGTAAAGTGCAGTATGACATAACATTGACATGATATGCTAAAAAACTTTGCTACACTACACATTTCCCTACAATCGTTACTGCCTTAGTGTGGCTCTCCACTGTGCTATCATAGAGATATAACCGTGGCATTGAATATGTCAGTGCCTGGAAGCTACATTGGAAAAAGAGATCCAAATAGTTGGCCACCAATAACACCGGTTTTGGCTTCATTTGATTTTTTTTCCTTGAGAATTCATTAATTTTACTGTGCATTTAACAAATTGAAGCTGTGGATTAATTGAAAAAGCCCATTATTCAAGAAATTCGTTTAATATCTCCTAATATCCAGGAAACACTTGGAGATAATTGGATTACCGTTTAGTCAAATGTCGAAATCTATTGTTTTTAAAACTTTGTGAGGTTTTGTTTCTATTTAAAAAAAGTCTTAATAGTAATAGGTGATAATGATGATGATGACGTGTCCGTGTTTCCACGGAAAGGGGGTGAGTAGCTTCTGAGGGTAAAGACCCCTGAGGAACCAGAGGGTAGAAGTCAGACTTCTAGCTCAAATCAAGGTGACACACATTCGCTTGCACAACCCCTTTTTACAAGGGGGCACATTCATACACCTCACAGATAGAGCACAGAACCACCGTGCCCGAACCGGGACTCACACCCGGGACGCCCAGATCACGGGGAAGACAATAATAATAGGTAGTTCCGTAATAATAAGCCATTCTTTTTAGATACCAAGCATTACTAGTTAATTTCTGGCAAATTCCATTTATATTAAAATTAAGGATCAAAACGATATCGCTAAAAAGAGATAAAATGATATTGTAATTATAACTCTTGTATTTCCTTTTTAAGAATTCTTGAATTACAGTAAATTACCAAATAGTTTGGTTTAGTTCCCGATTAAATTAGTTACATATTAGAAGTAAGAATTATGAGCCCATTTCTATTAGAAACCGAGATTTAGAGGTTTTTCTAGAGAATTTCATGTGATGCCACGCCCTATCGATATATTTAAACAATTCAGTCATTCTTCTTTTGAAATGATCGGATTGCTTGAGCAGAACGCTTTTACTGTTTACAATTTAGTAATTGTTGCCTGGCTAAGTTGTTAGTGCCTACAATTGTTATTTTTTATATTCACTCTCTGTATTTTAATAACCTGTTTCTTATGTTAGCTAGAATATCTGAGAAATAAGGCATCGTTTCCCATAATCAAATCGAAAACAATGTTTATGCAACATGAAGGACCCTACTTGGACGTGAAGAACTTTTATTCAAATCATATTCAATCATTATGGCAACAATCATGGGATAAACAGATAAATAATAAATTGCGTAGCATAAAAGCAACAATTACATCCTGGTCTTCTCATCCAATGCGTGATCTACATGTGAAATTGACTAGACTCAGCATTGGTCATACTCGTATAACTCACAAATATATTGTATTTGGTGATAGAACACCGCTCTGTTCTGGATGCCAAGTGATTTTAACGATTCGTCATATTTTTACTGAATGTCGTGATTTTAATTATCATCGTTTAAATTTTTTAAGTCCTCATCATTGGACATGCCAACATTATGAGGAGAAAATCCTCATAAAAATATTTTTAAATTTATTTAGACAATTGGTTTTTATCATTCTATCTAAACTCTAAAGAATTTTTTAATTTGTTCAATTTCTCACCGTTTCGTTTTATTTTGAATGTTGAATGCATCTTTTGTTCGTGTAAAAACTATTTTACGTTGCATTAGAATTTTTTTAATTAACCATGTGTCTGGTGCAGTTTGGCCTACTTTGGCTCTTGTGTCAATAAAACAACCAACCAACCCATTATTAAATACTGACCTTTCTTTTAATCTATTCGTGTTGGACGATTGCAGTAGGAATATCGAGAGAAAGCAAAAAATGGTTTACTAATTACAAACTCTTAAACTCTTAATACTGATTATCAATTTTACTGTATGAAATAGTTGTAAACACTCTTAATACTGATTGTAAATTTTACTGTATGAAATATTTGTAAACACTCTTAATATTGATTAAAAATTTTACTGTATGAAATATTTGTAAAAACTCTTAATACTGATTATAAATTTTACTGTATGAAATATTTGTAAACACTCTTAACACTGATTATAAATTTTACTGTATGAAATATTTGTAAATACTCTTAATACTGATTGTAAATTTTACTGTATGAAATATTTGTAAAAACTCTTAATACTGATTATAAATTTTACTGTATGATATATTTGTATACACTCTTAACACTGATTATAAATTTTACTGTATGAAATATTTGTAAACTTGAATCCATCGACTTTCTTTTCCCCTTTTATTTCTCATGTTATAAATATGAGATTTAAAAGCATTGTTATCATTTATTATAAATAATCCAGTCAAACTTTTATGAAAAATAGCTCAATGGGGATATTGCATAACAGTAATTGTTTCGGCTTAAATTGTTGAGATGTTTGAATTCACAAGCAAATAACTTATCAGACAAGAGGAGTGTAAGGACTTGGGAGATTTTATACTTATTGTTTCCTCTTAAATAAAAGGCATTAACTTGTTATGAAGATTTTAGATTTAAGAGGTTACAGATATTAAAAATGTCAATAAAATAAGTGCACGATTATTATAACATCTCAATTAGAACAGGAGTTACTTTAAAAAAATGTATGAAAGTTTTAAAAAATATGCCTTCCCACTTTTTTATTTAAGAAATGTTTATTGGAATTTCACTTCGTATAAATGTTATACGAAAGAAGGAAAAAAATCTTTAACCCCCCCCCCTAAGTCAAGAAATGCATGATTTTTTTTTAATGATTTTCTTGTAAAAAAAAAAAGTAAAATTGCTTGAAAATGTCTCTTACATAATTTTTATGGATCAGAATCCATGAAATTAAAAAAAAAATTTGAATTCTTTATTCTGCAATTTTGTAATGTGTTATAGTTCTCAATTTCATGGAAAGAAAAAATAGTGTCAAAAATCCAATTTGAAGATGACATTATATTTTAATTCTCAAGCTTAAATTCATTTTACGCGATTCCCATTAAGCAAAATTTCCTGAAACATTTTTGTGGACTTTTTTTCTTGAACAAATTTAATTTCACCTTTCTCTTTAAGCAAACGATAAATAGAATATATTTTTAAATAGTAAAATAATGTTTTCAGAAAAAATTCCGATTGAATGTAGTACTTATAAGCATTTCTCAAACCAATTAAGTTCTGCCAAAAATAAGGCAGATATTTACACTCAAACGTTGCCATTTATTCCTTTTTACACATAGAGCTTCAAAAAGAAATTTTTTGTACAATTTTTTTAAAAAACATGAAAAATATTTACCCAAATTTGTATTTTAAAGCACCTGAACTAATAATATTATCATAAAATTCAGCAGCTCATTTTGTAGGTATAATTTTTTTATTTAAAGTTCTTTCCTCGAATTAATAGCTTTCCATTCAAACGTGAAAATCCGAAGTAAAAACTCTGCGATCATACTCAGTAATTTGGAGACCTATTTTAAATTACATATTTAGCGACATTACTAGAAAAGTCCCCCGCAAGTCATTTTTGAATGAAAAAAAAATTTCATGCTTTAAAGTTAAATTTTAGAGAACATCAGCAGAAAAATGTATGTATAAAAAATAATTTGACCAAGTTATGCTCAATTCAATATTGTAATCAAAATGCCATATCTAATATTTAACAAATTAATTTTTTAAAATGGCTAATTATTTAATATATCTTCTGTATGTAGATTTGAAATAAATCCGTATAAATTGGATTTTTATATATTTTTCTAAATAAATTTAGCGTTTTTATGGTTTACAGCTAAATCAATCAGTTACATTACAAAGTTTAAATCATATTTAGAAAGATGTTTTTCATAGATTTTTCTACAGAAAGATACATATACCTTAAATGTGTGCAAAACATTTAAATACAAAGAAAGTATTTTGTTGTCTTGTTATTGTTATTTAAATTTACAAACAATTATTTTTTAAAGTACCAACGATTTCGAAATAAGAAAAATGGGAACAAAAATTTTATCTTTTTTTTCAAACTTTTCAATTTTTTAGAAGTTTCCTAAATTTTATAAAAATATATTAAAAAATTTTAAGGAAGTGGTTTTGATATACATATAGAAATTATTTTGAAATTTACGCATTTATTTGAATTATAGTTTAAATATTTATTTAATAAATATTTATATTAATAAATATTTATTTAATAAATATTTATATTAACAATATTTATTTAATAAATATTTATATTAACAATATTTATTTAATAAATATTTATATTATTTAATTAGTTATTAAACATACATTTAAATTTCCTTTCATATCAAATATTCGATAAGTTCTTCTCAAAAACAATAGTTTTGCGTTATTATACTTATTTATTTTGAAACTCCCTTCTGAAACAAAATATTTAGCTTCAGCTCTTGCTTTAAAATGGTTATAGTGACTAAAGAAAAAATTAGACTGCTTTCGAATAATTTTAGAGCATATGGAAGATATTTCATAAAGGAACACTGTTATAAATTGTTACAATTAAACCCTCATCTGAAAAATTTTCGATGAAACTTGTTATGATATCGCTTGTTATTCTCCTCTTAAGACATGTAAAAGTTCAGTTGCAAAACTAGAAAATTTACATAATATTTATTTATTTTTGTTTGTTTAAGGTATCCGATTACTATCACAGGGAAATTTTTGAAAAAATTGTAGTTTTTAAAATCTATTTAAAAGCATAGTTTTTATATGTAATGTCAATTATGGTACAAAATACTATAAATAAAACAAAATTATTTGAAAATATAATTTATTTTGAAAAACGGGAAAATTTGTAGTAAATTCTAATGAAATTTAACAAAACGGCTGACACTCTACACAAAATTATAATGAAACAATTATATTTTTCTTTGTACATAAGTTATAGGATATAATGATGAATCAAATGAACCAAAATCTAAGAAAAGTTTTGAGAATGCAAATAAGTTATATGTAAAAATATACACATACATGCATTTTTTCCATAAATTTACTACTCAATTGTTCTAAAAACACCTATAAATGAAAAAGTATTTCATCCACAATGAAATTTTTGGTTTAATTCATTTCCCATATCATTTGAAACATACACTGACATTTTTATGTAAATACTTAGTTTTTGAGATATCATGTTAATGGTGCAAAATTTTTATGAAAATTAAACTTTTGGGATAATTGAAATTAAAGACAAATTTTAATTGAAAAATATGTGACTCTGGATGGTATGCCAAGCCTTCCTTTTCCTAGAAAAAATTAACTCTTTTGGAAAGCCCTAAATTCTGATATACATGAAATAACAATTTTAAAAATATCGCGAATGTGGTCGATTACCAGTGTTTTTAATGTAGTCGGATACCTTAAGATCCTTAGTAAATTTAAGCCAATAAAAGTATTATGTATTTCTTTTTCAAGAAAAAAGTACATCACGACGGACTATTTAAGCGGTTTTGAAAAGTTGAAAATTAAAGATATAAAGCATGCAAATATATGTAATATCTATATCCGTAATATATCTGTAACATAGATATATCTTTAATACAAACATATCTAATATCTATATCTTTAACATATCTATAACATGAAATATAAACATATATGAAATATAAACATATCTAATATCTATATCTGTAATATATATATCTGTAACATATCTATATCTATAACATACATATACTTGTCTTACAATCTAATATCTATATCTCAAACATATCTAATATCTATATATCAAACATATATAATATCTATATATCAAACATATCTAATATCTGTATATCAGACATATCTAATATCTATGTAAGTTGAACTGCTTTTTAATATCAGCTATTTCAGGTAGCACTTACTTTGAGCGCTGATTTGCTCCACCAAAAGGACCGGCACCAGCAACAGGAGAATTTTCCCAATCCTCGCACACCACTTCATTTTCGAGCGTTAAATTAAATCAAACACACCGAAACACTCTCCTGGTGTGACGATTAACAAATGCGACCGGTTTAAAATAGCGATGAGAGGAGGAAACCGGCCTGTCTTGCTTCAGGATTTCACGTCGGAGGATTTCCTACGTTTTCGGAAATTCGCAGATTGCAGAGAGAACATCCTTGTTCCTGATGGTGAAGAGATTGAAGGTTATCCGCACGTATCTCGTGAAAATAATTTCAATCATATCTAACGTAAGTTATGAAAGAGGTAATACTTCAGTTTTCAAGATGGCTCAGAGAAAGTGAGGTCTAAAACGTCTTAGAGCTTTACTTTGACTTTGATCGGTAAATCTTGATCCTCAAAGAATTATCTTTAGCTATTTTCATTGCTTTTTATTTAATAGTTTCCTAATTTTAATGTTTTTGTGCATCCATTGACTGGAAAATTATAATTTAAAATATTGATTTTTCTTTATCAAGAAATATGCTATATGTAAAATCGGTTTAATTTCATGTTATTGTTCTTGTATTTCAGAATTTTTAATTCATTTTTTTGTATCTAAATATCCATCGAGGATTATCTCTGATATAAAGATAAAAATATTCTTGGATATCAAATCAATCAGAAAGTGCTGTTAGTGGTTCATTTCTCATTCACCGATGAGCGAATTACTAACGGATGTGGAATATATTAAATGTTTATAATGGAGTCTTCTTTTTCTTGCATGCAGCAGACCACCCCACCACCACTAAAAGTAGCAGTACCTACAGGATTTGTTGTGGTTGACTGCTTATAAAGGAGTCTATTTTAATTCCAAATATTATTTGTTGCAATCGAATCAAGAGTATAAAAAAGTAAATGTTTATATGAAATGATTCGCTGTAGTTATAGCTAGCATATAAATATATTTATTACATGAAAGCAAATATTTTCGTTTTGTTTATCTTTCGGAGTTTTATCTGTTTTTAGAATGTAATAATATAATACAATGAAGTTTTTTAATAGTTCATTAATATGTAATGAAAGAAATTATACATTAGAAAAATGCCAAACATACTTATGTAACTACTACTTACAAGTTTTAAGCTTATCAAAAATTTTGGTCTCAAAACCCATATTAGGCTTCTTCTATTAAATTATCGGGTTCACATAAAAAAAGAAAGACCAAAATCTCCAAGAAATTTTATTTATCTTTTTCCTATCATTATATCTGTAAAATAAAATATGATTTGGAAAAGAAGCTATAGAATTTGTTAACACTTTATTTTCAATACCTTCAAGGAATTATCCAAGTTCTAGTTTTTATCACGATTTTTTTCTTCTCTAAATCACGGTAAGAGCACTGTAGCAAACAGAATAAAAAATTAGAGCATAGCACAGACAGACAGTGAGAATTATTCGGATCTTATATAATTTCAGAAGCAAATTTGTCCACTCAGCGTTTTGATTCCGTTGGAAAAATTAATAGCCCACAAAGCTCAGACGCTACAGTTACTATAAAGATGGGGATATATTTAGATATCACAGAATTACACTTTGCTTAACAGAAGTGGAGGAAATTTGACTTGTCATATAAATTTCTTAGTTCCTAGTTAGATTTATTAGTCCAATAAATCTAACAACACTTTTCTGAAATGAGTATATCGCTTTAAATTTATCGAGGTAACTTTGAGAATGTCACTGCATAGATATCATTTTCACACCTTCATAAAACTCAAGAAATTAACTTCTAGGAAATCATTTCTATTTTTGTCCAGGTTTCCTCTGATTTTTTATTTAGATTCTGAAGTGAATTTTAACAAAATTTATATCATTATATTCATCAAGATATTGAATCTATTTCCTTATTTAATTGCATCCAGCATTATTGCTATTTTGACCACGTTAAGGTTAAGTTGACATCTTCATACAATTAATTTTTGACTAAGAAATTTTCATTTTCTCACTTTTGATTTTATTACTTAATAATTCACCTTTTAAAAGATACATAAAGTAATTTATCTTCAAATCCTATCTTCAAAAACGGTTACAATGGACTTTAATGTCTTATCGATCTCATATTAACTGGGTTATAAATTTTTATTGGGATCCTAATCGGCATTTCATATAATTTTATAATACTGTATTAGCATGAGCTTGTAATGGTGCCTATATTTTTTATTACTTAAAATTCAATTTTCTGTTTCATTTCCTTTTATTATGTAATTATTTATTTCTAATCACAACATATTTTATAAAAATAATAGTGGAATTTTGTCTTTTTTTATAGAATAACGTTTTATTCATATTAGAATTATAAACCGTATTTTAAGATTGTTTTAATACAGTAACCACCTTTTGATGTTTATCAAGAACCAAACGCAAGAAATAAGTAAGGTAATAAGAAGCTCTCGAATAAAACTTTATTTCTCTTCTATTGTTTGTTAATATTTATTACACTGTTGCTTCTGTTAAACATTTAAAGTAGTAATTAAAAAATTTAATTCAATGACTGTAAATTTAAACTTTTCATACTTGTCCATGGACATGGCCTTTTATCATTACTTGCTTAATAACAAAATACGTATTTTGTTTCTTTTTATTCCACAGTATCTAGTATTCTAATATTTTCCCCTTTTAATCATTATTTTCATATTGTTAAATTTATTTTCAACTCCCTCTGCTTTCTGTAAATCAATCCCACCTTAGAAGAGTTATTACAGAAGGGTTTTTTTATGCATTTGGGGTTGGTATATATCTGAAAACCTTAAGTCACACATTATTCATGTAACTACCTCTACATGTAATAGCAAAGAAAGGTATTTACATGTTTCATAATTTCTAATCTAAGTCATAATACTTATCTGAAGTTTCCGTCAATTTCCAATTCTTTATCCTTTCACAATAACTTTTAAACTTCAAATAATCTTCACATACACATACCAGTTAGGTGAAACATATAATGGAGCTAAAAGATATGAGATATGCGTGACTAAAACAATCACATATCTAAAAGCTTTATACCAATTACTTGCTATTTATTAAAACTAAATTTCTTGAAATGTCCTGAAAAGTTAAGAATTTGATAATGAAGTCCTTACAATGTAAAACATAACACAAAAAATGCTTCTGTATGCAAAAAAGTGTAATAAACGTTTATTTTCCTAAATATTGCACTTAGACATATACTTCTGATTATAAATCTTCTTTATATATGGTGGGCAATTGTATTGAAAGACTAATTTTTGTGAAAATCGATAATATGATTAAGGAAAATTGTATTTTTATAACGCCTGCCCTCCGATAATATGAAAAGATCTATAGGTAATATTAGTAAATATTAGTAAAATTTACTTATATTACCTATATGCAAAGTACTGGTATGGCTTCAAAATTACTAGAATTATAATTAATTGTTATTGTTATACTTATTGCTATACTTATTATTAACTTCTTACTTGTATAGGAGCTAGTGAAAAATTTAGATCGAAACATTTAATTAAGTAATGCAAATTTATTCAATACAGGAAAACTGTCATGAAAATTCTTCGAGTGTTAGGGCATTATCCGAACATCATGACTTTAAAACTTTATCATTATGACTCTAGAAGTTATCACCGTGACTTTTTTTACCTTCATGGTTCCTCAGATTTGATCACCATGACTTTAAAAAAAGAAAAAATTCGAAATTTGAATATTTAAAATATCTGAGAGAAATAAATGAAACATTGGATAAGAAAAAACTCCTTATTCGCAATTATGTGAGTGATGTTTTGTTTTCAAAAAGAATGACATACTTTAATAACATGAAAATTTATGAAATGTCATTAAATGAAATCGTAATGCCGTCGTTGTAGAATATAAATATCCTTTCTTCCGAATTCCCAGTTCACTTCTAGGAAGTAAATTGAGAACGGTTTAATGATTGCAATGTAATGGATACTTACTTCCGAAGTGGGAACAGGAAGGTAAGATGTCATAGAAGAGATACAAAAATTGACGTTTTACCTGCCCCAAGTGCCCTCATTCTAGCGTATGAACAATTGGTTGATAATTCAATTATCAAAAGATGTCAGTGCAGAGAACATATCAAAATAATAACTGGTATTCATGTAGCATTCACTGACCTAATAGGCATTTACAATCATATAACGTGAAACGATTTTGCTTTTGGGGCCCTGTTTCAAGTGAATTAAGTTCTTTTTCTTTCAGAAATGTAGTTTGTATAAAAGAACGTTGCAATGATGTAATTGAAAACATCAAACGTCCACATAATCGCATTTGAAATTATTACAAATCATTCTTCGCATAGTTGGTATTTCATCAACGACAATTTTCCATAAATATGTTATAGAGTGTTTTCAAAAGCTCATTGGTTGGTCCTCTTTGTTAAAGCAATACAGTGAATAGTGATAAAGTACATTTATACACTAATGGGAAAAAAATCCCAAAACCAAGAAAAAATTATTGTACAGTAATGAAATTTTAGGAATATATTTGTCTAGGTAACATATTTAATTGATTAAAGCTTCAAGATCACAGGTAGAGCCATTGGCGAGAAGAGCCATTTCAAATGTGAAATGTTGGTACATTAGTAACCGGTGTAACCGCCAGAATTTTGAGTGCAAGCATGCAAACGTGCATGCGTTGTGTCGTACAGGTGTCGGATCTCAGTTTGTGGGATGGAGTTCCATGCCTGTTGCATTTGGACTGTCAATGCAGGGACGGCTAATGCTGGTTGTGGATGACGCTGGAGTTGTCGTTCAATGATGTCCCATACGTGCTCGATTGGAGAAAGATCTGGTAATATACCAGGCCAAGGCAACATGTCGACACTCTGTAGAGCATGTTGGGTTACAACAGCGCTATGAGGGCGAGAATTATCCTGTTGGAAAACACCCCTAGAATGCTGTTCATGAATGGCAGCACAACAGGTTGTATCACAAGACTGACGTACAAATTTGCAATCAGGGTACGTGGGATACCCACGAGTGTGCTCCTGCTGTCATACGAAATCGCTCCCCAGGCCCTATGTGTTAGGGCCCTGTGTGTCTAGGCCACAGACAGGTCACTAACAGGCGTTTACCTGGCCTCCTTCTAACCAACAAACGGCTATCACTGCGACCAAGGAATCAGAAAACACAACAGATCTCCACTCCGTCCTCCAATGAGATCTAGCTTGACACCACTCACGTCGCAAACGGCAGTGGTTTGGAGTCAGTGGAATGCACTGTACAGGGCGTCTGGCTCGGGGCTGTCCTTGAAGTAACCGATTTGTAACAGTTCCTTGTGCCACTGTGGTGCCATACGCCGAATACGACGGTCTTCCGTCTCAGTAGTACCACGTGGCCGCCCGGAACTTGGTCTTCTTGAGGCAGTACTTTCCCTTGACCACTGCCGCCAATACTCATGCACAGTGGATACATTCCTGCCAATTCTTTCAGCAATATCGCGGAAAGAAAACCTACCTTCTCGTAGCCCTACAACACGACCTCGTTCAAACTCAGTGAGCTGTTGATAATGGCTTCTTCGTCTTCTCAGAGGCATCCTTGACTAACATTAACCCACTACGTCAAATCTCAACTGTAAATAACGATCACGAACCTTACAACGCTTATTTAAAGCAAACCTCATTTGCATGTTCATAATGTCGCTACTAGCTCCACACTTACGCGCGTAGCTCGAAATTTGAATCGACGTCATCTTTCATATGTATAAACACGCCTACCAAATTTCGTTTATCTAGCACAGCTCCTTCCTAGTGTTGGGAATTTTTTCCATCAGTGTATATGCATGTGACGATGATGATGTCGTGTTTCCACCGAAAGGGGGTGCAATAGCTTCTGAGGGTAAAGACCCCTTAAGCACCCAGAGGGTAGAAGACTGATTTCTAATTCAAATGAAGGTGAACACACATTCGCTTGCACAACCCCTTTTTACAGAGGGAGGCACATTCATGCATCTCACAGATAGAACACAGAAGAACCATGTCCGAACCGGGATGCCCAGATCACGGGGAAGACAAGCTACCCCTATGCCAGGACGCCGGCATATATGCAGTTGATTTTGGATAAAGTTGTATGGGTCTAGAACCAATAGGTGGATCACCAGTGATAATCTGAATAACGTATTCATAAATATTAATAAAATAATCCAATTCTGTATAAGTATCCAAAGTGCAAAACAAGAAACACTTGTAAACACCTGATTTAATGCATCAATTGTTGACCAATATTTTAATTTTATTATGAGAACAGATTTTTTTGTGTGTGATTCTGCTTTTTTAATTCTTTTAGTGATATGCATATTAATCCAGAAAACTATGAAAAGCTCGTTCATTCGCCTAAAATTGTAAGTACATCAATAACTTAGATAGCACAGTCTGTTGCGCTATATTATACAATATTGTGCGATATTACATGATATTCCACAATATTAAACAATATTGGGAACATTGATCAATACAATATTGTACAATATTTATGCACAACCAGGAAATCATGACTTTTAATGTCTTTGCAAATTTTATTGATAGAATTATGAAATTTTGTTTGGGATTGAAATAGTGCGTATCGGTGCAATGTTTTAAAAAACAATAGATAATCCCACTTTCCCAGGACACATGGTATATATAATAGAATAAATGTTTGTTTTTCTTAACCTTCTGCAATTCCTCACTACCAGGCGGATTCAAGTGAAATTATGAGTAAAAGTTCCTTAGCACCCAAATAAATTAATTGCACATTTAGAAGAATTACTTACATTATCGTAAAATTCAAACACTATATTTCAATGATACATTACTATTTCCATAAATTTCACAGTCAAACTTTGTTAAGAAAATTAAACATAACATATTTGACTGAATTTGAATACAACCAATATTACTGGCAAACCAACTGACTGGCATAGGCATCCTAGCACTTTATATGCTTTGAATTATCTTTTTAATATTTTTTATTACAAAGTTTTAAATAAAATTAGCATTTGCTTAGTTTTTCGACTCTCGGGTTTTCTCGAAGATTTTTAGATTTTAAAAATAAAGCCAAAATAATAGATTTACTGGCGATGTACAGATTGTGCCAAGATTGAAAATTTCCATTATACATAATATGCCAAGATGGTCGCACTCCGTGATTTACCTGGCAATTTTCGGATAATCACACCAAATGGATAATGAGTTTATTTGGCAAATTTTCAGATTAAGCCAAATTCCTTGACACTGACCTTCCATTAATTCATAATTAAGTAGTTTTCTAATTGCACTTGTTTTTCAGGAGCTGTTTAAAATAAACAAATATTGTTAAATTATTGTATGATAAAACAATTTCATGAGTGATTCCCAAATTTTAGTTACGTTTAAATAATGTTTCAAATTCGCATTTTTTTTAATTTCTGATGATGTGTTTACCACGGAAAGAGGTACAGCAACTTCTAAGGGTAAAGATCCCTGAGCACCCGAAAGCAAAAGTCTGACTTCTAGCCCAAATAAAGATGAAACTCACACACACATATTCTCTTGCACAGCCCCTTTTTACAGGCGGACACATTCATACATCTCCCAAAATGACACTGTTGAACAACCATGTCGACTCGAACCAGAACGCCCATATCATAGGAAAAAGACGCTACCCTTATGCCAAGACTCTGGCATTCTTTTAAATTAAAAGTTATCAATAATTATCTGAATATCGACTGAATTCAATAAATTATCTGCCACCCTAGTAAATAACTTTATCTGTTTTGTTAAGATCGTGAAAAGGAAACTATGATAAACAACTACAAAGAATCATTACTTGCATTTCAAGTAATTTACTTTTTTATTTGAAAATCAGTTAGGCCACTATAACGATTTCAGACAACTTCTAGTCAACAATATATTGTTGATTCTAAATTATAAACATTAACAAGGGTATGGCTTCTTTGACTGTCTCGCACGCATTTGCGATTCTTTTAAATAAAAGAATCGAATTTTCATATTGGACTTCATTTCGATTCAATTTAAGATTTAATACAGATCTGCAATTTTATTATAGAGACAGCAGAACGACGTGACTTGATCTTTTATTGTTACCAAGAAGAAGCTCCGTTTGAATACAAGTGGTTCTTCTTGTGCAGTTTTGATGGGATTTTATGGACAAATACAGGGAATTAGCGAATAAGCCCTGATTTCAAAATTACATGTCTCTACAACAAAGATCGATAGAATTATGCGGTAAACTTTACGTTTATTAGCAAAACTGTAAATATGCTGAACAAAAGTTTAGAAAATTAAGTTATGAAAATCTTTAACAGATGGCGTTTTAATCACAATGCTCATAGACGCTTTCAGGGTGACGTCAAAAATGAAAAATGACTCCAGGTCTAACTCCTTGTGACTTCCTTCTGTGGGGAGCTTTAAAATACACTTTTAGAAACAATCCCGCCACTCTAGTTCAGCTTGAATCATTGATTGGGGTTGCATGTGATTCCATTTACGTTGAGACATTGCAAGACGTGATGTCGAATTTCATTGTTCGATTATGCCACCTCATTGTTTCGAACGGTGAACATTTCGAAAAAATTGTATTTTGATTGCAAAGACGACATCACTTTATTGTTTGTTTGTTTTTTAAGACTTCTTTCAGAGAAAGAGTTTTTAGCTCAGACCGCCATCTGGTAACGATTTTTGTTACTAAATTTTCTAACTTTTGTACAGCATTTTTACAGTTTTGCTAATAAACGTACAGTTTACCGTATAATTCTATCGATCTTTTTTGTAGAGATATTTAATTTTGAAATCAGGGCTTATTCGCTGATCACCCTGTAATTATCGTTGCTCACGTACTGTCTTAGTTTTTTCTTTAAAGAAGACAATTCACGAACAATGATTCCCGATGACATGAGTAACGATAATTGCAAGTCAACATATTGCATCTTGAAACATTGAAAAAAAATTTTTAAATGTCTGCTTGAAGTATGTTTTCCAATTGATCGACAGTTTATTGAGCTACTGATTCTGTTATTTCTTCTCAATGCAGATATTATTTCGAAAAATATAATTTTCTATCTAAGCATGATAGGGTTTTACTGAGGTTTTCATTGAATTTTGGAAATTTGTGTATTCTAAAGTTTTTTATGCTATTTCTATTTTACAAAAATTTTCTAAATGCCTTTGAGAAACAGTATATACTTTTATTTTTCTTTAATTAATTTTTATACCCTTACTGAAAAAAAAACTGGATGAAATCTTTTACTTTTTAGCAATGTTAATGTTTGATTATTTTTAGGAATACATATATCTACTTACGATCTCACTTAAAATTTGTGAAGTCTCATTGCAATTTTTATCTGAAGACCACTAAATATTTTTAAGTACAAAAACAGAATTTTTTCTGATTCTATGTCACTTTCCAAATATCATATTTATCGCTTATTATCATATTATCCAGAAATATTTTAAGAGTTATTCCAAAGAAATCTAGACTCGCAAGGCTCGAAAGAATCTGGAACTCATATACTTTAAAATAAATTTATATGTACGGCTAGATACATTAAATATTAGATTTAAACATTATATTAATCATATAAAGAAAGGCCCGCTTCCTGGCATAGGGGTAGCGTGTCTTCCCCGTGATCTGGGCGTCCCGGTTCGGACATGGTTGTTCTGGGTTCTATCTGTGAGATGCATGAATGTGACTCCCTGTAAAAAGGGGTTGTGCAAGCGAATGTGTGTGTGTTATCTTCATATAAGCTAGAAGTCAGACTTCTGCCCTCTGGGTGCTCAGGGGCCTTTACACTCAGAAGCTACTGCACCCCCTTTCCGTGGAAACACGAATACAGCATCATCATCATATAAAGAAATAAATGTCAAATATCTGCCCAACATATATTGTCAGATTTTCTAATTTCAATGCCCATCGTTTACGGTTTTTTCAAAAGTCTTGCAGTTCATTATCTTTCTTGTAAAACTCATTGTACTTTTAAGTCCGTAAACTTTTATCCATTTATTTAAATGTCGATTCATTTATTCCTCTCAAATTCTTTTCGATAACTGTTTTTAAATGATATAATTTTACCAATTGTTTGGTGCAGCGTAGTCAACATCGTAATTCCTGCTCTCTCCTCCCTGTAACATTCCCCGTCCCCCTTTAGGGAGAAAATATTTCCGCCGGCTGTGTTGCCTTTATGATTGCTAGACACCTTCAGATAACCAGATGGTGCAGATGGTCTCCTTTCGGGGTCTGGGGCATCTATAGCTGAAAGAACACACTTGAAAATTCCCCGTCCAGAAAACAGTGATAGTGCTTTCAGAGACAATGGAACATCCGAACATTTGGATGCCGAATTTCCCCATTGTAAGAGAAGCCCATGTTCCCATTTTTTCGGCGCGCCTTAATTACCTTCCGACGACATACTTGCGACCTTGAAAAGTGCACTTTTGCTGGACATGACTGGCCGGAAGAGAGGACCAGTAGTCAATGAGGAAAAGGTGGTGGAGACGGTAGCTGAGATAAAATACGCAGAGTGTTTTGGAAAGGATAGAGAAGGGTTTCTGCGAGACAGCTGGAGTAAGCCCACGAGTCTGGTAGATTTGGAGCGCCGACAGAAATGATCACTGACTGACCAGTCAGTGAATTCCCAGTGGTGTTGTGTTTACTATTTAATAGAGAACTGATCTTCAAGTAAAACCCTTCAACTTGGACTGTTGTGATGTAAATAGCAACTATTTAATCATGTTCTTTGTACATATATAGGGCTGTAAAATGAAGAAGTGTCTAAAAATTCTGAGTATTCTTTGATCTATCGAGATCAAGACATTACCCCCCCCCCCCCCCAAAATAAAACCGAACAAAACTAACTAACAAAGGAAACAAACTCAGAAAAAAAGAAAATATTTGGAAAAATGTGTAAAATTTTGTTCAACTAGATGTAAAAATTGGGATCATTATTGATTTTGTTATTATATAATAGCTTATTAGGATTTATACTAGGCGATGTAGTTGATGTACCTGAAAAAATGCACAATTGAGTATAGGTTGGTACTAATTCTGTATTAACAATTAAAATTTTCCTCCGTTAAAAAGATTTATCATTAATCACTCATTGAATAATTTTTTCTCATACTTTATTCTATCGTTTTATGTTTGAATGCCTGGTATTATTCCTTACAAGTTAAACTAAAAATAGGTAAAATCGCGCTTTGCAGAAAAATATTATAGATTTTACTATAATAAGGACTATAATAAAAATTATAGATTCTTTAATGATTTCAAAAGAATGAAGTGTTTATCATATTTCGTTGGTAGATATAAATTTTTACAAAAATCTTTTGATATTTAAAGTATATTTCACTTAAAATTTCAAATATACTTTAAAATGACTCAGTAAAAAATGCAATAACAATTTTAAGATAGTCGTTTCGTGAAAGTAATAAAAAATAATTTCTAAAGACTTGAACTAAGACAAGAAAAATTAATTACAGTTTCTTTGATAGAAACAACAGTTTCACACTGATATGTTGAAATCATCTTCCTTCTTAGTCAAACAAACTGATAAATATTGAAACAGGACAGTAAAATAATGCATCTATAACTTTATTCTGCAAATATATCTGTACAACTGATGATAAAATGGTTTTTCTTTCTCAATAAATAGATGGATCATAAATAAATTTTGAAATAAATTCCAATGATTTAGAAAGCAAATGTATCCTACAAATTCTTGAGCAATCATGATCTAATGATTTGTTGAATCCATTTCAAATACTTGGACACTCTTGTGTAGCCTCCAGGAAAACCAGGTTTAGCGCAATCCACTCCAAATGAAACCACTCCAACGACGTACCAATGTTCACCTTGAAGATCCATCAAAGGTCCACCAGAATCACCCTATAAGATGAATTTAAAAAACTTTTAAGGTATCCGACTACGTTAAAATCTCTGATATTCGACCACATTGGTAGGTTTTTTTTTAAATGTTTTTTATTATAATTTAGACATTTCTCTTTCCAAAACTGTTTATTTTTTCTTAGTAAAGAAAGGTTTAAGCTATTATCTTGAGGAATTTTGAGCAAAATATATTTTTCATTTAAAACTTGTCTTTAACAGCAATTTTAATTTTCATGAAAATTATCCACCATTAACATATCCCAAACACTAATAAAGGTATTTACGTAAAAATTTCAGCGTGTGTTTTAAATAATGTGGTCAATGAAATGAGCCAAAAGTTGTATTGTCGGTGAAATACTGTTTCATTTATAAATGTTTTTAGAAAAATTAAGTTGTGAATTTATGGAAAAATTGCATATATACGTATATTTTTACCAGTAACTTCTTTGCTTCTCAAAATATTTCCTAGAATTTGGTTCATTTCATTCATCATTATATTCTATAATTTGTGTACAAAGAAAAATAGGTTTTCTGCATTACAATTTTGTGTAGTATGCTAACCGTTTTCATTAAAATTGCTACAAATCTTCTTATTTCTCAAAATATATTATATTTCCAAATAATGTTTCTGTATTTATAGTGTTTATAATTGATAATACATCTAAAAAACAAAAATAGTTTTTTAAAAATTAAATTTTCAAATTTTTTCCTTCGAACGTAGTCGGTTATTCTCGTTAAATAGAAAAATTGAATTAGGCATAGCGAGTCCTATTATATTTTGCTAAAGTCTCTTGAGGTGGAACGCAAATAGTACTCCGACACTTGCCAGAGGTCACGCTTGAAACTTGATGGGGCCTCCGAAGAGCAGCCCTACATAGCAGGAGGAACAAACGACACTGGACATTTGCAAACAACAAAGTATCCTCTTGAGAGAGACAACTCTTGAGGTAGAATACAGAACTGATTTTCGCTAGATATTTTTCTTTCAAATTATTCTCCTACAAATGATTTCTGTTATAAACATTCAAAACAAAGTTTTTCAATTTTTTAGCTATTGCTCTGAAACTTATAAATATCGTATGTTGCTATTCTTATGCTGATGAAAAAAATTGCAGCAATATTCACTAGAAACTTTTTTTCAAATTTTAGTAAGACATTTTTAAAAATTGCAATATGTATATATATATATAACCATAAAATTATTAAAATAATTAAAACTCATTTCCTGGTCAACAAAAATTGAAACGAAATTAATTAGGTCGAAATCGAAATTAAAATTTAATTCGGAATTAAAAACTAAAAGTTCACAACATGAAAAGTAAGTGAAATAGAATCAATTAATGAAACAGATCTAAATTAATACAATTAATAAAATTATGCAAGGGAAACAAAAACGACACTAATTATGGAAACAAAACTAAAATTGGAATCGAAACTAAAAATTATTTCACATTCAAACAAGTATAAAAATTAAAATTTTAAAAATCAATCATTGGATTTAGTGAGCTCAAATGTAGCTACAACTAAAGTACAAATGAATCTAAATTAATTAACAAAATAAGCCAAGGGAGTGACCCTTGAACAAGTTTTCATGCCGGATTCTTTCTTTGTTAGTTATAGTTTTGATTCGGTTGTGTTCATTTTTTCTTGGCTTTTTTTTTTGTAAATTCATTGTTAAAAATTGTGTATATTATTATATTTAAAAATTATTATTCAATTCTATTAATTCTCTTTTCTAATGTTATTTGTATACCACATCGAAAGAACGTTATTCATTAATCGATGCAATTTCTTTTATTTTTCTGAAGTTTGGAAATGCTTCTAAGCAGGGCTATCTTTTATGGATAGAAAAACGTAATGATGGGTCTAATACCCCTTGGTCATACCAAGCCCGAATGAGCGGAGCTCTTCCGAATTGAGGCAGAGGTGTGCGCCTTTCGTTGTTAACGAGCACGGTTAAGGTGAAAGTACGACTTTGCTCGAACACACACGACACTACCCTTTTTAGGGGGAGGTCGAATTCATTCATACACTCAATCATCCATCTTCATGTCAGAATTTAGATCCAAATCAGAAACCGACTCATCCCTGATTCAGTACCCCCAGAGGTATCATTTGTTATTTGAACTTGAAGGACTTTGCAGTCACGACCTATTTAATGTGTCCCAACTGCCATGAGCCAACACGGTGGTCTTTGGCCGAGGCGAGGACAGAACTCGGAACCTTTCGATTACGAGACTGACGCTATACCAACCAGGCTACCGTGGTTTAGAAAAGCATAGTAATCCGATAAAGAAATGGCTGATGAATACAGCCGGTAGGGTAAATTAGCTTATTTCAGTGTTTATATTTTTTAACTAGTAAATCAACACATAGTCAAGTTTAAATCTTCTACCCTGTGTTTCCTCGAAATGTGATCGTTTTCTCTTCAACGCAAATTTCAGATGCATTCACCGGAGTTGGCTTCATTCGATTGAAGCAGCTTTTAATCCAAAACACTAAATTATTCCTATCAGATACAAAGCATGACTTTTGAACCCTGAATATTCCACCTTTGCTTCGATGTCAATGCATAACTAAGCAAACTCTATAATTAAAAAAAGATTAGGTAATTAATCTTTGTGGTATGGCTTGTAACAATCGATGCAACAGATGAATTGTATGCAAAAAATTGGTGCTTTAAATGCCATCAATATAGTTTTAAAAGCTTGTTTTATTTCTTCATTTCTTTTTATTCAACATGAATCGCTTGTTTGCGTATTGCATAGTTTTTGATATGTTGCTGACTGGCGACTTGATAAAGATATTAAATGCATACTACATTTTCGTAAATTATGGAAGGATACATACATCTATATTCAATTTCTTATAGGTAAAGTTTCTAACCCAGGAACTAGGTGTCCCGAATTCAAGTCCTGATTCGGGCAAGGTTGTTTTCTAATCTGTCACATGTGTGAAAGAACCTCCCTGTTAAAAAGGGTTGTGCGAGTGAATGTGTGTGTCATTTTCGTATGAGATAGAGGTCAGACTTCTGCCCTCGGTTGCTCAAGGGCCTTTGCCCACAGAAGCAACACCACTCTTGGGTTAAATTGCTGTTCACTCATCAACGAGCATGTAAAGTGTCGTAAGTAACAGCAACGACTTCTTGTAAAGAGCCAGCAAGAGTTTGGAAATACCATATAAGGTGATTTAGTTGAAGGATCCGATTTTTTTTCTCGAAATGGAAATCCCTCTTTCTTTAGACTCAACACTTTTTTAATCCTCCTGAATGGTTAAAACTAAATGTTTCGTATATTTTTAATGCATTTCTTTGTTTAATAATTTATGCTATTAATTATTAATTAAAAAACGGTAAAATTGGCCGCAACGGAAAATTCGCCAAAAAATGAAAATTTCGTTAAATTTCACGTAGTTATACTTGGCGACTTCGTTCACATTGGCGACATCTTCCGACATAACGGAAAAGTACCAATTCATAATGTACTTACCCCACAAGTGTCTCTACCTCCTTCCAAAAATCCTGCACACACAAATCCGTCTGTAATGCCTCTGGGGAACTGATGTCGAAATTCAAGCACTTTTTCAGTCAATATAGCGTTACATTTCCGGTTAGATATGACAGGAATGGCTGGAAGCTCCATTAACAATTGACTTGATGGACCGTCTAATAAAGCAATAAAAAATATTTCTAACGTTACCTATACTAAAAAAACAGTGTACAACAAACAACTCAGTTATTGAGCATTCACATTTTTCATTTCCTACTATTAGTTCATACTCTGCTTATACATACTTATTTATATATTGTTCAAATTTTCAATCGTTAATAAAATACTTCTTACTCTTTGACTCAAATTCAAACAGAAATTTGTAGTGGATGACACTTGATGTTAATAAAGTTTTTGTTAAATATTAATTCATTAATTAAATTTAATTGCTTTTTAATACTTTAAATAGAGTTTTAGCAATTTGTGATGAAGGTTGAAATCTACAGACAGTAGCTCAAACGGTAAAAAGTAAGGAATTCAATCTTTTCTACGTGAAGGTGAAGAATATGATTTCGATTCTTGCGAAATTCAATTTTTTATACTTAATAATTTGTTGATAATTATTTCATAAAACATAGCTAATTTTTTTTTCTTTTTCGGCCTAAATAGGAGCTGAATTCAACAAAAAAAAACATTTTTATATTACTTGTTATTCTGATTATAAATATGAATTTTATATATATTATATAACTTCGATATATAATGATTTTTCAATCAATCAAAATTTTGTTTCATTTTCTCGTTGGGATAGATTGAAGCAAGGGAATAATATATGATTACTTTATCAACAGTATTTTCTTCGTGTTTTTGAAGATGCTAGAAGCCTGTTAAGTTTTCTTCTCCTTTATTCACTATTACAAGAAATTTATTTTGAAAGAAATTGTACCGTTCTGACGTTATGTTGTCTTATTACTAGGGCTGGGCTATAACAGAGCTTCATCATCGTGATATATTGTCCAACAGTTATCGATACTTTTTATATATCGAGATATCATTATTTATTTGGCCGCGGTGGCCCGGTGGTAAAGTCTGGCTTCGGAACCGGAGGGTTTCAGGTTCGAGACTCGATTCCACCGAAGAACTGTCGTGTGAGGGGGTCTGTTGCACGTTAAATCTGTCAGACCAAATGTCCTCCCGTTTGTGTGGCGTGGTGTGGAGAGGGGGGTGCCAGTTCAGGTGTCGTCCTCGTCATCTGACCGCGGTTCAAAATCACGAGGTCCGACCCAAAATAGCCCTCGTGTTGCTTTAAACGGGACGTTAATATAACTAAACTAAACATTATTTATTTATGGCTATTACAAATTATAAACAACATCTCTTAACATATTAACTGATCAGAATGAAACCAAATAAAAGGAAGACTCAAGTTATATGATAAAAAATTTTGTTTTCTATTGAATAAAAATGGAGAATAATTTGGTTCAAACTCCTTTAATAAAGTATGTGAATGTCAAAGCAATGTCCGCAATCTATAGCATTGCGTTTAAACGCCGTATTTTTATAAATTGGTATATGACATAGAAATTTATTGAAATGTTCACGAAAAATTCTGCATGAAGATAAAAAAAATGAACGGCTACAAAAATAAAAATATCAGGGACATCTAATCACTAAGAAAATCGGAAACGCGAATTAATTTCAAATATCGATTTATTGTATGGCATTTTATCATGATCTATTAGTTATGATCATGACTTTCATATATCGATATTTTTTGAAAACTAACATAAGAAAATCAGTGGGTGTTTTTTTTTTTTTTGATAAATTTAAAATTGACACAACTTTACTTATACAGAGTGATCAGCAAATAAGCCACGATTTCAAAATTCAATATCTCTACAAAAAGATCGATAGAATTATGAGGTAAACTGTACGTTTATTAGCAAAACTATAAAAATAGTGAGCAAAAGTTAGAAAATTTAGTTACAAAAATCGTTAACAGATGGCGATCTGCGCAGAAACTCTTTCTCTGAAAGGAGTCCTGAAAAAAAAAACTATAAATAAATGCGATCTCTGCAATCAAAATACAATTTTTCAAAATGTTCACCGTTTGAAACAATAAGGTGGGGTAATCGAACATTGACATCACGTCTTGCAATGTTTCAACGAAAATGGAATCACATGCAATACCAATCAACGATTCAAGCTCAACTAGAGTGGCGGGATTGTTCCTATAGACAGTGTATTCCGATGCTCCCCACAGAAAGAAGTCACAAGGAGTCAGATCGGGAGTCATTTTTCATTTTTGACTTCACACTGAAAGCGTCTATGGGCACTGAGATTAGAGCGCCATCTGTTAACGAATTTTGTATCTAAATTTTCTAAACTTTTGTACGGCATTTTTACAGTTTTGCTAATAAACGTACAGTTTACCGCATAATTCTAACGATCTTTGTAGTAGAGATATTTAATTTTGAAATCAGGGCTTATGCGCTGATCACCCTGTATCTTATGCTATTCTTTTTAATCTTAGCTATCTCAAATAGGAATTGCTTCTTGTTTACATGAATAGGCTTAACTGGTGCATAAATAACTGGTGCTTTCATTTGTTTCAGAATAGTATTTCGATACTTCCCTTTTCAAGTTTGAGATCAATAGTGTTTAT
>JAPMOQ010041230.1:388316-441019 GCA_026543055.1 Argiope trifasciata
AAACGTACTCTTTTCTTTTGAAGCAGTGAGCAGCGGACAGCACATGCTTTCTAGTGATCATTGCAGCTGTACATTTATGAGAAAATATTCCATATCGGTCTCGCATAAATATTGCCACCTGCAGAAAAAACAAAATATTAATAAATTTTGAAAATTAAGAAAATCAGAAAATATAGATTAAATTCAATTAACTAACGTATTAAAAATTTTAAAACAAATATAATCAACAATACCAAAATGAGTAAAAATGCCTTATATGTAAAAATGAAAAGCCTTTGAAATCAGAAAATGATCTGAAATTATGAATTAATTCCCCAATTGCATTAACATTTCTAATTACAAAATAAATTCATAATTTAAAGCAACTGAAATCCAATCTAAAATGGAATCTTTTAAGGTTTTCCCCAAGTTAAGAAACACATCGAAAAAAAAAATTCTATCATATTTTTTAGCTAATTAAAATATCTTAGCTTAGACAGTATGATTTTTTAAGTTAGATTATTTAATTCTTTCACAATGTGTCTCTTGAATGTTTAATTCGTATTCGGAAAACAAACAAAAAGAATGAAAATTAGCTTCTGAAATCTCCAAAAACATGTTGATATAATATTGCATTTGATGTATGAAAATTTTCAAAAATCAAATATTCCTATAGCGAAATAAATAAAACAATAAATTAATTATTTATTATTGATAGGTCTTAAATTAATGATAAATTATAATATGCAGATTCCTTTTAGAAAATCTAATTTCTACCTTTACTGATATTAAAGATGAATGCTGGTGCATCTCTGTGCGAGTGTGTGTTTCACCATTTTACCATTTTTGGACATTAAAAATCTGCATCTTTGCAATTTTTTTTTGAACTTCTCTATAAAATTTTAATTGATTTAAGATATCCAATTACTTTAAAAACACTGCTTATAGACTACATTGGCGAATTATTATTATTATAATTATTTCTTGTAGTTCAGAGTTTTTTCGTTCCAAAACAGTTTATCTTTTCTAGAAAAAGAAAGGCCTGACGTATCATCCGGGGTCACATATATTTTCAGCTAACATTTGTCTTTCATTTCAATTTTCTGAAAATGTCAATTTTCATAAAAATTATCCACCATTAACATAATATCCCCAAAACTAATTGAGGTATTTAAATTAAAATTTCAACTCGTGTTTTAAATAATATGGACAATGAAATGAAACAAAAGTTTTATTGTTGGTGAAATACTTTTTCATTTATAAGTGTTTTTAGAAGAATTAAGATGAGAATTGATGGTAAAATTGCATATATGAGTACATTTTTACCCAAAATTTCTTTGCATCTCAAGATTTTTCTTAGATTTTGGCTCATTTCATTCATCATTATATCATATAATTTGTATACAATGAAAAATAGGATTGCTGCATTACCATTTTGTGTAGAGCGTTAACACTTCTGGTTAAATTTCATTAAAATTTCTTACAAATTTTATTATTTTTCAAAATATATTATATTTTCAAATAACTTTTTTGTATTTATAGTGTTTAAAATTGACAATGCATCTAAAAACCATAAATTGTTTTTTTTTTAAATCCAGTTTTTCAGAAAAATTCCTTCAATCATAGTCGGATACCTCCAAACTAAGCAAAATGGTGTAATTACCCTAACAATCGAAATTATCACTGCACAAAAATGATATCTATGTTATTGTTTCTAAAATTGTGATTTTTCTGGTTGTTGAAATTTCTGAAAATTCTTGACTTCAAAGATGGCCTACAAAACCTGTTTGGAATGAATTTAAAAATAACACCCAGTGTGTCAGTGATTCTTCAAAATATAAATCGTCCAGCTTTTGAACAAATTTTGAGTATAATACTGACTTCTTCTTCTTGCCTACATCCGACCACCCCGCCACCACTGAACGTAGCAGTATCGACAGGATTTGTTGTGGTCGACTGCTTAATAAGCATTGTCCAACCTTACATTGACCGAACAGTCAAACTAACATTCCTTTCGTGGTAATAAATAGCTGTTTGTCTCCCCATCTACACTCTCTCAAACAGTTGGAATGAAACTATCAATCTTAAACATCATATCCTTCAGAGTTTTGAGATTACCTGGTACCATCAGTACTGTACTTAAGTCATTATTGACAGTCTTCACGTCCGTCCTTAACTCTAAGATCTCCATACATTCCATTAAATAGTGATAAACTGTACAAATTTCTCCATAAATGCATTTATTTTCCGGCTTTCTTCCAAATCTTTGGAAATAGGCAGGAAATATCCCATGTCCAGATATTATTTGGATTATAAGTGGATGGTATCTTCTTATTTTAATGATATATAAGACTGACTCAAATCTAACACACATTGAACAAATAATATGATTAAATAATATTTTGCGTTCCCAATTTCTGCTTTTTTTTTTCTTTATGCACACCTTTATATCATTTTTTATTTTAAAATATTAATTTTTATTACGTAATTTTTATCATGGCCCAAGTAACATATATACCAAATTTCAACAGAGTACATCAGCCAGAATTTTTTCTACATAAGTATGCTAAAAGTTACTTAAATAATAATTACTTCATACTGATCTAGGTTGAAAAAATATACTTTTCAAATTCTTAGTTTGTCGACAGGTGTTTATTCTTTTAAAATAAATAATTAAAGAACTGAAATGTTTTTTTTCCTAAAATAGTTAATAGTTACAATATTCATGACTTAACCTTAATTCGTAGTTGATAGTGATGATGTCGTAAACGTGTTGCAATGAAAGAGGAACAAAAACTTTTGAGGCTACAGGCCCCTGTGCCCCCGAGGGCATAAGTCTGACTTCTAGTTCAAATGATATACACATATACACACATCCGCTTTCCCCCCTCCCTTTTTACAGGGAAGTAGATTCACAGAGCTCAAGTTTAGTTTAATTTGGTTTAGTTATATTAACGTCCCTTTTAAAGCATCACGAGAGATATATTGGGACGGACCTCGTCATTTTGAACCACGTCCAGAAGACGAGAACGACAGCTGAAATGGCACCCCCCCCCCCTCTCCACACTACACCAGTGGGAGGGCGTTTGGTCTGACAGATGAAACGTGCAAGAGACCTTTCCACACGACGGTTCTTCGGTAGAATCGAGCCTCGAACCTGAAACCCTCCTGTTCCGAAGCCGAGACATTACCACCAGGCCACCGCAGTCCTTCACAGAGCTCAAAGATAGAACATACAGCAACCATGTCTGAACCTGGACTCGAACCCGAGACTCCCAGAACACAGGGCAGACACGCTATTCCTATGTTATTGCTATTTGTAGTCAATTTTAACAAATGAAATAAACCAATTGTAATGATAGCAACATACATTTTTTATTACAACTTACATTTTTTTGCCGGCGTCCTGGCATAGGAGTAGTGTGCCTTCCCCGTGATCTGGGCGCCCCGGTTCGGGCATGGTTGTTCTGTGTTCTATCCGTGAGATGTATGAATGTACCCTCCTGTAAAAAGGGGTTGTGCAAGCGAATGTGTGTGTCACCTTCATTTGAGCTAGAAGTCAGACTTCTGCCTTCTGGGGGCTGCCTTCTGCCTTCTCAGGGCTCTTTACCCTCAGAAGCTACTGCACCCCCTTTCCTTGGAAACACTGACACGACATCATCATCATCACTTACATTTTAAATTTTAATAAAGAAACAATATTTTTTATCGAATTTTTTTATCTGCAAATAGTTTTTAACAGGCAATCATTTTTAAGACAGTTAATTGAGAGATAACGTTTAAAAATTAGAAATAGTTAAAACAAAATATGTTTGCTAAGTAGTGGATCTTACCATCCAAGGCCAGGCTCCTTGTTTGGCCGGTTTTCCTCCTATCACGAAACCTTGCAATCCGTTGACTTTACCGCATTCTAAAAGAAAAAAGGGACGTTTTCTTTGATATCTTGACATATTTGTGACAGCTTTATCGATTACTTTTGTAAGACGCAAATGAAACGTCGTTAAATATAAATAATAGTTGAAAAGGAAATGAATTTAAACAAAATTAACTTATCTTCTCAGCATTTACCAGCCTGATGTTAATAACGCTGTTCGTTTTATTAACTGGATTTTCAATTTTCTTGTTGAAAGCTTCATATTTATGGTTAATAAGCATAGACAAAAAGTTTCTGTGGAATATCAAGTGCTTAGACATTCTGACATCCAAAGTAAAAGTTTTAAAAAACTATTTTGATGTTGATAATACTATATCACATTTATAGATATGTGGTGTAAAAACAATATTTAAATGAGCAATTAATTCCAACTAAAAAAAATTGTAAATATGTTTTAGCCTTTTCGACCATAAATGGTTCGAACATTTTTTTATAAAAATACTCCAAAAATCTTTTATTTATAGGAGTATCTAGTATGACGTTCTATTCAGTAAAGAGCATAGTGTACCTCCAAATATAATTTTGAATAGTTCTTTTAATGAAACTAAATTTTACAAATTTGAGATGGGAATTCAATTTGATTTCAAATGTAGATTTGCTCTCATAATTAGGATTTGTTATTGAATAAATTAAGGAATTTTTGCGCAACAATAATTACTTTTAAAAACACATAAAATATGTACGTATTTTTCCAAAAGAATTCTCTGTTTTTTTTTTGTGTGTGTGTGTTTTGTCTATTTTAATTTATCGAATAGTGGAACTGAATACTCGGTTAAAAAAAAGTCTTTCATCATAACTCCAGATAATTTGCCTTAACAGAACAATTTCCAAGACTGAGGAGGGTATACAATTACTTCCGTTTTGTTAATATCCCGACATCTTTAGGGTCAATGGAAAACTCTCAAAGATTAGACTCAACGTAATCCTGGTCCTATTTCTTGAACTTGTTTTATTTGAATTTCTGAGTTGTTTGGTGGAAATTATAAGATTTAAGAAATTCTGGAGCATTTTAGGAACAAGATAACCAATATTTTTCCTATATATTCAATAGCGCTATTAGTTTTGTGTTTACTTTTCGTTGCGTATATCAAAAACTTTAAACGATTATTTTAAGACACTACTAGAAATCTTGCACTATTCAGGTTAGTTCCGTAACTTTTTCTCTCTTCCAAATTATTCTATTTTGTTATCTAGCTTCCCGAATTCAGCGAGGCAATTTCCGTCATTTAGGATCTGATTAGAGACGAAATTTACACTCAGTAAAGTATTTAATGAATAAATATTAGAGTATTTAATGAATAAATTATTTTCCATTTTTTTTTTTTTTCAAATTCAAAACAATAACAGAATTAGAATAATAAAAATTAAAATTTTTTACAGCTCTGGTTTCGAATATTCGAATTCAGTTAAGTATCTTTGATATTCTAGTATTTTCTGATAACTTAGATATCCTCTAATTTAGTCCATTTTAATAGTCGCCATTAAGAAAATTTTGCTGTCAATATGGTACATGCTCTAAATTGTAACTGATTGGCTTTAAATAATGAAATTCGAAGTTATATAACTCAGATTTAAAAACATACAACCTTCTTTTACAAAATATATGAATATCCATGATAAGAATTTTGTAAATCATTAAATGATGCAGAACCTGAAGTTGCTTAAAAATTTAGACTTAATCAATTTTTCTTCTTTTATATAAAAAGAAGAACAAATTTCTTTAAAAAAATTTGTTTGCAATAGCAAGATATTCGTATCAATTTAAGCGATAGATATATTTTTGAAACGAAGCGAATAAGGGTTATATAACTTATCCTAGCCTGTAGAAGTTATTGGATACTTTTTGAAATATTAAAAAGAATATTGCATTCTTTGTAATATTTTAAATAATGCATGTAATATTTCAATATATGCATCATAAAAAAATACGAACCAAAACAAGTACTGATTTCCTGTAATCAACGTTTAAGAATCAAAAACTTACCTTTTAGAGATTAGATTATTGCATTATAAACATTCTTTACTAAATGAAGCGGTTTTAATAAAGGAGGAGTCTCTTTACCTTGCTGTCCATCCGTTGGTTTGTACGTTGCAACTGGCGGCTGTGGAGTCACGGGTTTAGGTGGCTTTGGTCTCGCTGTCACTTTCGGTGTACGCGGGGAAAAGAAGGGTCTCTCAGGGCAGCATATTCTTTGCTTCCCGTGGTACGTGAGACCACAGTGTTGGGGTGGATGCCCCAAATATCTCAAAAGGCTGGGACGGCATCTGCTGTACTCCACGCATTTGGTGTTTTCTGGGCAATTTCGATCATTATGGCTTTGTCTCGCATGTCGATTTCGCCCTAGAGTTAAAAATTGAATTTTCAGTAAAAATATGTTATTTACTAGTCTAATTACAATGATAATTTATGTGATAGTCAATAAATACTCACGAAATGTTAGCGGTACAATTCGGTTTCAACAACAAAAAGAAAAAATTTCGCTGAATTGTAAAAACATACTAAATTCATATGTATATACACTCCCGTGCAAATCGCATACTATACAGTTTGGCGATTAAATCCCCAAATTTGCAAAAAAAAAAAAAAAAAAAAAAAAAAAAAAAAATCTTGATGCTTTTTGGTCCCGCAAAAATTGATAAGTATCATTTCCGATAAATGCATTTGTCGAGAAATGGGTACGGTTTACCACCATTTACTGGAATGTATGGAGATCTCAGAGTTAAGGAAGGACCTGAAGATTGTCAATAATGATTTAAGTACCGTACTGATGGTACCAGGTAATCTCAAAACCCTGAAGGATATGATGTCAAAGATTGACAGTTTCATTCCAACTGCTTGAGAGTGTGCGGATGGGGAGAAAGACATCTATTTACTACCCCGAAAGGAATGTTGGTTTGACTGTTCGGACAATACTTATTCAGCAGTCGACCACAACAAATCCTGTCGATACTACTACGTTCAGTGGTGGCGGGGTGTTCGGCTGTATGCAAGAAGAAGTATCATTTTCGCACTTTCAGTTTTATTTCTCCCCTTCCTTTTTTAAAAGCGATATATATATTCATTTCCTTTGGTTTATTTTATAGTAGATACTCAGAAAATGTATTAAAAAAAATTATAAAGGGTGGACGTACCTACATCTTTTGTATAAAATATCCAATGTCAAAATTCTGCAGCTTATTCATAGAGTGGAATGCAAATAGTAAAAGTACGTTTTAATTACTTTCTTAGATTCTTTCCTATTCCATCCATACTAACATGCACAATGGTGGTAAAGAGATTATATGTGGTGGGTGCAGAAGATGCATCGAAAGGAATCGTGAGATTGTTTCAGGTTTTTGGTAATCTATTTATTGAACACTGAATTCCTAGGATAGAACCATGTAGAATCTCTTAATAGATTTAAGCCATAAAATTGCTCGCCTAGAGGTAAAATATAGTTTTTCCTAATCACTAAATGCAATGAACCGTACATGCTATATTTTACCAGCATACTGGATGTCGTGTACTTAAATATTTATTCTGTATTACTGATTTGAGTAAATTTTGGTATTTCCTGCTCTAATCTGTATATGTTACAATGCAATCATTCTAAAAATATTTTTGGCTTTTTCGATAAATATATTGAATAATTGATGAGATTTAGAGCACAATTTAATTTTAAAGGAAACCAAAAATAACAATTTCGCTTTATTCACAAAATCTCTTTCAAGGAAAAAAAAATTAAATATTGCTCTGTATTTTTTTTTTTTTTTTCATTTATTGGTATACTGGATAGATGGATCAACAAGTCGCAAAAAAATTAAGAAATTCTTTTGGAAATGGAATAAAAGTTGGTTTTTACAAACAGGAGACAGTACCATATTGCAAACTGAAGAAGTTATTTTATGTTTTCCCCGAAAAAAATATATATGAATCTAAGTTAACACAGAACAAAATTTGCTGGAAAAAATACCTTCTTTTACTAATGGGAAGAAATTCAACTAAAAAAAACTGAATCCAGAAAGTTAGGAAAGTGTATGAAGAATAATAAAATTAGAATTATATTTGTAGTTATGTAAAAAATCAATGAATTTGTGTTTCACAAAATTTTCTAAATTTATAATAAACTTTAAAAAAAATAAATTACACAATCAAATGCCAAATATAAGTTATGTACTTAGTTTCCTCATATATGCTATTCTCTTACTCACAATATCTAACCTTCAATACACATAGCAAAAACAATCACCGTAATTCTGCATTGATTGATAAAGTTGCTATTTTTAAAACACTTAGTATTTTCATTGAATGTTTATTGTTATATTTATTATATATCTGTTTATTGTTATGTTTATTATTATGCTTATTATATTTTTTCCAAAATTACTCTAGACAGTACTTGAAAATTTTTATAACTGATCAGATACAGTTATTTTCAGCATCAAAACTCTAATCATCCATATAAATCTATTTGATCATCTTAAAACAAATCAAATGCTTTCTTCAATTAATCATTTTCCAAGTTGAAATTATTTTTTCATTTCTTCAATTCTATTTAACATCACGTAGGAGTCCCATATTACTTCGTTGAAAGAAAAGAAAGGTTGAAACATATAGCTCATGTTTGAAACTTTCTTTTTTAGAAAATGAATTACAGTAGGAAAAAAAAAAATTTAGTAAAAAAATACTTCTGAAAAAATTTTTGCCGTTTTAGATATTTTGAAACCATAGGCAACGGGAATTATCAAGCCCTTATATTAATAATACGTGAATTTAATTTCACATTTGAAAAAATTTTAACAATACATGCGTTAATAAATTATTTTGGTTCAGCTTTTCATTTAAAAAATTTAGTAAAAATGTATAATTTTTTACTTTTTCGTTCATAATAGTCATAATGAATAACTTAAAAATAAGATAATTAGCTCTAACTTTTTAAAATTTTAATTATATTTGCAATAATCGCTATATTATAACCATTATATTAGCAATAATTATTAATTAAAATTGAGGCAACAAATATATTTAAATACAATGTCAAGATTATAAGAAAATAATAAACTTATCTATCAATATTGCATTAATAATATTTAGGGCATATAGCATTGAAACATTTTATTTTACTGCAATTGTCTTGCGGAGCGTAACACAATCCATTAAATGGATAAATAATATTCCAATAAGTAATTGATTTTTCCTTTTTTTAATAATTTAATAATGCTAAACTTTCATATTCACTTGCACTCGGACATAGAAGATAGACAAATAGGCAGATTTGTTGTGAAAGGATTTAGTTAAACATTCGCCAGAACTATGCGCTTAATTTTCTAATTCAATTAAAAATTGAATTAGAAAATTAACATAATTGAAGAAATAGAGAAATTGAATTAAAAAATTAACATAATATACATTTAGTACAACAGTGGCGATCTAAAATCCTTAATTTGTATAATACTTACTCTGAGCAAGACCTTCATCCACTAAACATAAACACAATAATAAAACCAAAATCCTTCCTAAGGACGAAACGTGCTTCATTTTAGCGCATTAAAACAAGAACAGAAAATTAAACGACTGCTTGTCTCAATTCAGTCGGTTTAAAGTAGCAGGATGAAGAGGAAATCAACCACTTTTACGATATGAGATCACCGTCGGAGGATTTCCTATGATTTCGGAAATACGCCCATTTGCGCATGGGTCATCCTTTTTCCTCCTTGCGAACAAGTTGTCAATTACCTGCAATATCCCGAATGAAGATTATTTTTATTTTTATTTTTATTCATACGTAAATGAAAGGATTTTTTTTCACACGCATTTATTTTATCATGTGAGAGCATAATGTTGTTTTGATTTGAGGTTTTTGAAATGATTTGAAGGCAACAAATTCGTGATATATCCTTTTTTTATTATTATTTTGGAGTTGGCTTTCACAGTATAGCTTTTGAAATATCTATCGTCTGCTAATGTAGTTTTATTTTGGAGTCGGCCTTCACAGTATAGCTTTTGAAATATCTATGGTATGCTAATGTAGTTTTATTTTGGAGTCGGCCATCACAATATAGCTTTTGAAATATCTATCGTATGCTAATGTAGTTTTATTTTGGAGTCGGCTTTCACAGTATAACTTTTGAAATATCTATCGTCTGTTAATGTAGTTTTATTTTGGAGTCGACCTTCACAGTATAGCTTTTAAAATATCTATCATCTGCTAATGTAGTTTTATTTTGGAGTCGGCTTTCACAGTATAGCTTTTGAAATATCTATCGTATGCTAATATAGTTTCATTTTGGAGTTGGCTTTCACAGTATAGCTTTTGAAACATCTATCGCCTGTTAATGTAGTTTTAATTTGAGTCGGCTTTCACAATATAGTTTTCCCATTATTTATTGCCTGCTAATGTAGTTTTTATTTAATTATTTCTTTCGCATTTCAGAAATTGATTATTTCTTTACACGCACACATTCTTCAACTATTAATTTAACTAATGTATTGTAAAGGGCGAGAAATTCGACTCGAGATTTCTGTCAATTTTCTACATTTCAAAAATATTTCAAAGTTCTAAATATATACTTTTGGAACTCCACCTTTCTGTCTTGATCTGTAAAACCAATAAAAACGAAAAAAGCAACAATCATTGAATTTGATATTCGAGTTTTTTCACTAAAGTTGCAAATTTCAGTCAAATCTTGGACGAAATTCGTTTAATTAAAGGTGTATCCATTTTTTTAGTCCATTTCAATCATTTTAGACACTCAAAAGTCGAAATTTCTAGAGGGAGGAAATTTATCATGTAATTATATTATCAGAGTAGCATATCTGAGTCTTAAAGTATCCGACTACGTTCGAAAGAAAATTTTTGAAAAATTGAAATTTTTAAGCACTGTTTAAAATTATGTTTTTTAGATACATTGTAAATTATAATACAAAATACTGTAAATATAACAAAATTATTTGAAAATATAATATATTTTGAGAAATAGGAAAATGTGTAATAAGTTTTAATGAAATTTACCAAAACGGTTCACACTCTACACACAATTGTAATGCAGAAATCCTATTTTTCTTTGGACATAAGCTATAGAATATAATGATGAATGAAATGGACCAAAATCTAAGAAATACTTTGAGATGAAGTTATGAGTAAAAACATACGTATATATGCATTTTTTAAATAAATTCACGACTAAATTTTTCTAAAAACCCCTATAATTGAGAAAGTATTTCTCCAACAATAGCTTTTGGTTCATTTCATTTAAAACCCTCGCTAAAATTTTATGCAAATATCTATTATTAGTTTTTGAGGTATCATGTTAACAGTGGAGACTTTTTATAAAGAAAATTGAAATTAAAGACAATTTTTAGCTGAAAAATATTTGACCCTGGATGATAAATAAGGCCTTCCTTTGCCTAGAAAAGATAAACTGTTTTGAAAAGATTAAAGTCTGAATGACAAGAAATAACAATTTAGAAAAAATCGCCAATGTGGTCGATAACCAGTGTTTTTAACGTAGTCGGATACCTTAAGGGATTTGACTCTTAAGACAAAATACATTAAATGTTTTTGTTACTTCCATCATCGCATTGTGCATTTATCGTCTTGCATATTTTTCTTGTTATACATTTGTTTACTCAAGGTCAAAATCAAGATTTTATTCAAATATTAAATAAGAAAACTAAAATTATCAATACAATTATGTAATAAATAACCATCTTGATCTTAAGTTATTTTTTATTTATCCACTTCGTACTTTCACTTTATTTTTATAAGCGTGCTATTTTTAGAATATTTCGGATGAAAAACGTTTCTATTGAACAATTCTTTGAGATGAATTAATTAATCATAAAACGTCTATGCACTAAATCTGAACCTTTTTTTCTTATAAATTAAAGTTGTTTTTCAACCTTTAATTTATTTATGAAGTGCAGAAATCTGCATACCTCTAAATGGAAAGCCTTGGAAGCATGCTTTTAGAAATAAATCAGATGGCGAAATTGTTCACAAATAAGTTTGTAAATATTTCATGAAAAAAAGGTATAAAAAAATTCGAAAATTTTCTCACATATCCGTTACCATCTCAAAAACAGCCAGGTTCTTTTCCCATAAATGGCTTCTTACAAAGAATTAGCTTTTTTCAGGGAATAGGAACTAAGAGAAACCTGTTGCTTTGTTTATATAATTATATATAAAAAATATCTCCTGACTTTCAAAAGAAGAGCATAAATATGTATAATCCTTTCGTGCTGTGAAGGACGACCATTCCAGTTTTCATGTTGCCCATCTTGAGCGAAATGCATGTCTAAATTCTGATTCACTATTCTTCCGTTCTTATTCACTCATCATTATGATCATGTGATGTTAAATGTGACTATTAAGGGCTTTATTTTCTTAAGGTATCCGACTACGTTAAAAACATTGGTCATCGATCACATTGGCGAATTTTGTTTTATTATTATTTCGTGTAGTTTAGGCTTTCCTCTTTCCAAAACAGTTCAACTTTTCTAGGAAAATGAAGGCCTCACCTATCATCCAGGGTCACAGATTTTTTCAGCTGAAATTTGTCTTTAACTTCAATTTTCCTCACACCTTAATTTTCATTAAAATTCTGCACCGTTAACGGGATATTTCGAACACTAATAGAAATATTTACATAAAAATTTCAGCGTGTGTTTTAAATAATATGGGGAATAAAATGGACCAAAAGTTTTATTGTTGGTGAAACTCTTTTTCATTTATAAGTGTTTTTAAAACAATTAATTCATTAATTTATGGAAAAATGCATAGATATACGCATATATTTAGTCATAATTTATTTGAATCTCAAAATTGTTTTTATATTTTGGTTCATTTCATTCGTCGTTATATTATACAACTTATGTACAAAGAAAAATAGGATTGCTGCATTACAATTTTGAGTAGAGTGTTAACTGTCTTGATTAAATTTCACTAAAATTTACAACACATTTTCCTATTTCTCAAATTATATTATATTTTCAAATTACTTTTTTGTATTTATAGTATTTTGTATAATAATTTACAATATATTTAAAAACCATAATCTTAAATTGTTTTTAAAAAAGCAATTTTTCAAAAAATTTCCTTCTATCGTAATCGGATACCTTAAGATAAATTATTCTCTAAGTTTTCCTGAAAAATTTCGTAAGATCTATTTTTATCAAATATTTGTTCATTTAATTTTTAAACTATAGTTCCTTCAAAAATACTTTTTGCAAGTATTATGTAAGTACTTTTTTCATTTAACTTGGAAATAAAATATATTGTAATCAGAAATAGGTAATAGCTATACTGAATGCAAAATAATTTTTATTCACTTACTTTATATCAAAAAGAATTTTAATTAATTTAATATGTCATTGTAAGTTAGAATTTAAAGTGAGGTTATTTTTTCTGGTATAGACCATTTTTTTTTTGCCAAGCCATATTTTTTAATTCATAGTAAATTAGTCACTTTTAAATAATTAGAGTTTTCACCAGTTTAAAAAAAAAAGTCGTTTTAAATGCTGAAATCTGATAAAATAACTTTAAAATTCACCAATGATTAGAGACATTGCCTAAAAATAAACAGATTTCTTTTAACTTTTTCTGAAAAATATGAATTTTTGAATTTAGCCACGCATATGGGAAATTTTTATCATTGTACACAAATAATATTTTACGACATATTTTCATAAGGATTATACAGCTTTAAACATATTATCATTCATTTTTATGAATATATTTTAAGATGCCATTTAAAAACAATTACCATGCAGAATAATAAAAGCAAACTCAGTATAATTATTGAGTCTTTAAAGCATATCATGCAAATTGGATTATTTACAAAATATTTTTATTTAGCTTTTTTTGCATTTGTATAATTTCTTGTATATTAAGTACGCATAGTGAAAGTACAGGGTGATCAGCGAATAAACCCTGATTTCGAAATTAAATATCTCTACAAAAGAGATCGATAGAATATGCGGTGAACTGTACGTTTATTAGCAAAACTGTAAAAATAGTGTACAAAAGTTTAGTTACAAAAATTGTAAACAGATGGCACAATGCGCTGAAAACAGTTTCTCTGAAAGGTATATTTTCAAAATGTTCCCCATTCGAAACAATGAAGTGACGTAAACGAACAATGAAATTTGACATCACGTCTTGCAATGCCTCAACGGAATTGGAATCACATGCAACACCAATCAACGATTCAAGCTCACCTAGAGTGGCGGGATTGTTCCCATAAACAGTGTATTTCGATGCTCCCCACAGAAAGAAGTCACAAGGAGTCAGATCGGGAGTCATTTTTCATTTTTGACGTCACACTGAAAGCGTCTATGGGCATTGTGATTAGAGCGCCATCTGTTAACAATTTTCGTAACTAAATTTCATAAACTTTTGAACAGCATTTTTACAGTTTTACTGATAAGCGTACAGTTTACCGCATAATTCTATCGATCTTTGTTTAGAGATATTTAATTTTGAAATCAGGGCTTATTCGCTGATCACCCTGTATTATAGTTTTCAAAAAGTTCAGTTTCTATATTTTTACCATTCTCCACATTTCAGAACTCACTGTGTTCGATATATATATTTTTGCAACTATGTCCGTCTGTCTGTTAAACCCCAACCTGTTAGTGTTAGATGGATAGCATTGGTTTCGCAATAAATTATTACATTTGTATCCATCTTTGAACAAAACTCATTCGAAAAAGCTTTGACTGAATGACTATCCGAGTGCAAACAAATATGACTGCTACAAAACCTGCAGAAACAGATAAATGAAACACGGTATGCAATTTCAGCAGCTAAGGATCATACTTGCGGTTGATCCCGATCTATAAAAGATTTAGTGGTCTGCCAGTCTCTACATTCACATGCATGCAAACTGATAGCTCAAAATTGTAATAACACAAATATATGAAATTTTTAAAATGACCAGGTTACTAAAATTATTTCATATTTTGTTTTTAACCATTCTAAAAAAAGACTTTAAAACGTGCACTCAGCTCTCTTCAATATACAAATGAAACACTAAATGCTTTAAGGTATCCGACTACGATCGAAAGTCAACGTCTACGGCCCGTTTTTAAAGCAACACGAGGGCTATTTTGGGAAGTACCTCGTCATTTTGAACAACGGTCAGATGAAGAGGTCGACACCTGACCTGGTACACCCTCACCACCACGCCACACCAGCGGGGGGACGTTTGGCCTGACAGATTTGACGTGCAAGAGACCCCCTCACACGACGGTTCTTCGGTGGAATCGAGTCTCGAACCTGAAACCCTCCGGTTCCGAAGCTGAGACCTTACCACCAGGCCACCGAGACCCTCCAGCCACCGGTGAGTGAGGACATTGTTCAATTTCGGACTTTCACGGTGACATATAAACGAAAATATACTTAAATGATTTAACAAAAATTAAAATAAAACCAAAATCCCTCGAATCAACTGATAGCTAAAGGCACGAATTTAACAATAAGCCTAGCTTGATTCATTTTACATTATGGGTTTAGTTTGTTTAGTTATATTGACGCACCACTTTTGAAGCAACACTAGGGCTATTTGGGGACGGACCTCGTCATTTTGAACCGTGGTCAGATGACAAGGTAGACACTTGAGGTGGCATACCCCTCTCCAGGCCACACCAGCGGGAGGATGTTTGACTCCGACGGATTTAACCAGACCCGTTTACACGGCGGTTATTCGGTAGAATTGAGTCTCGAATCAGCAATGCTCCGGTTCCGAAACCGAGACCTTACCACAAAGCCACCGCGGCTCATTTAACATTATGGGAATTTAATTTAATATGACTATGGAATTCTTTTAAATTTTCCCGAATAATTCGTATTCTATGTTTTCTGAACCATTCACTGTTTTAGATAAATTAGAATTTAATTTCATATTCCGGTTACAGGCAATTACTAAATTCTACTTTTTCCAAACAGGAAACTATTACGTCCTTATACACTACTGTTTTTGTAATTTTTGTTCCCAATTTTCATCAGTGTAATGGGGATAAATATTAAATATGCGATTAGTACTAAATATGTCAACAGGAAAAAAACAGTCAATAAAATGAATCTAGGTTTGATCACATTTCAAACATTCTTTAGAAATTCTCATTTCGTTTTTTACTTTCTGAACAAATATGTTTAATGTAACTGCGTTTTTGTAGGTAGAAAATACATAAATAAATATCTATTAGTTTTACTATAGCTATTATATATATTTAAAGCTATTCAGATTTAGAAAATATAATACTTTTAAAAGAACGATTGATTTTTATTTTAAAATGCATGGCTTTTTTCCCAAAAAATATACGTGTTTTGAAAAGTTGCATATAATTACAGAAAGTTATTTTTAAAAATGGTAAAATATTTTTGTATTCCTGGGTCCGTTAGGAATTAAACAATATCCGGTATCTCAAATCATATCATAAATATTCTGCAAAAAAATATATATCTTTTTATTGATATATCTTTAACGAATTAAAAAAAGGACAAAAATTAAGTATTTTGATTATAAAGGTAAAACTATGTATTCAACCGCCGTCCTGGTATTTTCCCGAATTTTCAGTTTAAAGTATCCGACTACATTAAAAACACTGGTATTCGACCACATTGGCGATTTTATTAAAAAATTGTTATTTCTTCTAATTCAGATTTTTATCGTTCCAAAACAGTTTGTTTTTTTTAAAAAAATAAAAGATCTAGCCTATTATACAGAGGCAATTTATGCAAAATTTATTTTTCAGCTAAAATTTGTCTTTAACTTCAATTTTAATTTTCATAAAAATTATCCACCATTATCATGATATCCTAAAAACTAATAGAGGTACTTACATTAAAATTTCAACGTATGTTTTAAATAATACAGGCAATGAAATGAACCAAAAGTTTTGTTGTTGGTAAAATATTTCTTCTGTTATAGGTGTTTTTAGAAAAATTAAGTTGCGAATTTATGGAAAAAATGCATGTATACGTATATTTTTTACCCATAACTTCTTTCCATCTCAAAATATTTCCTAGATTTTGATTCCTTTCATTCATTATTATATTCTATAACTTGAGTACAAAGAAAAATAGGATTATTAAAAACAATTTTGTGTAGAATGTTAACCGTTTTGGTTAAATTTCCCTAAAATTTAACACAAATTTTCCTTTTTCTCAAAATATATTATATTCTCACAAAAATGTTTTTGTAATTATAGTGTTAATAATTAATAATACATCTAAAACCTACAATAGTTTTTTAAAAATCAAAATTTTCAAAATTTTTCCTTCGAACGTAGCCGGTTTCCTAATCGTAATATAAAGGTCTTTTCCATAAATTTTCATCAATAAGCATTTAAAAACGGATTTCCAAACGTTCTTTATTATCATTTGGAAGAGTCATGTGACATTTATAAAGGGAAATCAAAAAATATGTCGCGAAATAACAACACGATTCACTGAAGGGTTAAAATGAAATCTTAAACAAACTTCATGCTGGCTGTTAGAAATAACATTATAAGGTAATCAAAATAATTTCCAATGTTACAATACAACAATTTTATGCACTTCAGTCTTGAAAAGTCAATAAAATGAAATAAGAAATATAATATAAAAAAAATAATTCGATTCCTACTTAGGTCAACAAAGAAAAATTTTATTTCAGTTATTTTTTATTAAATAACTAGCTGGTACCCGACCTGTTGCTGCATCAGAAGAAATAATCTTGGAAATATCATTTGGAATTTGAAGTAGTCATCTTGTTTAGTTAAAAATAATAGGAAGAATTATATTTATTTTCTTGCCAGCAATGAATACATTCATTGAAATTAAAGGACATATAAAATAGAAGCATAAATAGCATTTATTCTATTTTTGTTATTCTATTCTACAAACAAATATTTATTTTTGTATATTAGATTTGTATATTCTTTCAGAATTGTAATGCTTGGTGTTCTTTCAGATTGGTAATGAAAGAAATTATTTATTGTATTTCGTTATTCATTTAATATTCGTTCAGAATTCTCAAGTTTAATGTTCAAAAATATGATTAAAAAAATATTTTCTTTTAAAATTTGATTAAAGATAGAAAATATATTTTTACCATAAAATCTTCAATAAAGATGAAATGATAATTTTTTGAAAACTAAGATGGTGCAGAATTATTTGTACTATAATATTTTCGGAAGTTACTACAAAAAGTACCCTAAAATTTTATAAAATACTTGGATAAAATTTAAAATCTATAGGATTGGTTGAACCTAAAGCTGTTAGCTGTTTAGCTATTTACCATAGAGAAATATTTACATTGCATTTACATACCATAACAATGAAATATTAACGTATAGCTTGAATTTAGCTTCTTTATTGAATCTGTTGTGTCTCCGTGGCGAGTTATTTGGGGGTTGATTCATGATTAAAAGATGCGGTAGATAAAACTAAAAAAATTATACTTTAGATAATTGTATTACATCTATAACCTTCGCATAAGAGCAAGCAATATTATATCTAAGTTTTATGGTATGAGCATCTCATAAGAGGCATACAAATAAACATTCATTTTTATTTCTATAAATTACATATTAGAAAGATTTACTATCATTATAACCATCCCTTAACTGTAAGTAAGTAGTCGAAGTTTTATCGGAATCGGATGAGTGGTAAGGGAGAGATATACAGACAAACAATTTTCATTTATATAAATAAAAATATACATATTGTTTTGCAAGATCATTGAACTCGCATTCTTCCCTTTCACGTGAAAAACATTGAAATGCTTGACTTCCTGTCGTTTTCAATTTTCATTACAAACTGATAAAATCTATTGAAGTATTTTATCATAAGAACTGGTCTATTTAAAGTATTAAAAAGCATTAAATTTAATGAATTAATTGACATTTGAAAAAAAACTGTATTAACATCAATTTAAAAAAAGTGTATTTGAACTGGAGTGGGTAAATAAAATGCATTTTATTAACGAATTAATTAATTTATAGTTGTATTTTATTATTATTATTTTTATAAATGTATTATTATAATTTAAATGTATTTTATTAACTGAAAATTTGAACAAAAATATAAATAAATAAATATCAGTAAATAAATAATCATAAGGAGGGCTAATAGTAGGAATTGAATGAAAGGCTAAAAATCATGAAATTCAAATATTTTAATGCTATATTTAGTTCCAATAATTGCAAAAAAAAACTTAAGATTTTCGAATGCATCGATTTTTATATCGATCTAACTTACATAAATCATTGCAGACAAATATTATCACAGAAGTTATTTGGGTTATGATTTGAAATGGAAATTAGACAGCTTACCTAATTTTTTTCGTTCGAAAAGGGACCTTTTGTTGCTTTATAATTCAAGAAAATGCGCAATATTCTGATAGGGTTAATCGTTTATCTCAAAGGAAGGAAGAAACAGAGTTTCTTCTTCACAATTTCTACATCGGATGATTTGATTTCAATATCCGAGATCTGAATTAATTTCTTTTCCTTCCTTCTTGGTGAATCATAAACAAGGAAGAAAGTGCCTTCTGACCTTGAAAAATATCTACAATAATTTAATAGAAATTTTTCTCTTTTCAATTTTTTTCCCCTTGTTAGCTGTACACATGGAATGCATTTTACATTAAAACCAGTGGATTGATTGGTTTTTTTAACGCGCGAAGGCCAATACTGACCAAACTGTACCAAACTCATAATAAAATATTTATAAAGGTAAGGGAATATCATTAAAGTAAGGGGATGTAAAATTAAAATAATGAAATGAAAATATAAATTAGATATTATACATGAAATTGATGTCAAGTAAAAAAGAAAACCCATTAACATGGTAGGGTTCTCCAACTATGTCTTTCAAATTTGGAAAATCGCTGTCGAAATATTTTAGTTTTGGAAAGCGATATTTAGGACATTCACATATGATATGCCGAAAAGAAATTTTGGTATTACATTTTACACAAATTGGAACTGGATCTGAATGAAGTAAATGCTTGTGAGTAAAATAAGTATGGCCTATGCGTAGAGTTGTTAGCACAACACTCTTTCTATGGCTGAGAGAGTCATTCTTAAAACCAGATATAGAAGGTTGGATAGAATGCAATTTATTACTAAGCAGTGAGTCCCATGTATGCTGCCATATACGAAGCGAACATTGCTTTACAATTTTTTCTAAAGGTGGGTTCAGACGAGGCTTATTATAGTCCGCAATAGAAGATCCCGCCTACTTTCGGAAAATCACGTGACCGCAACGGGACAATGGCAAATGATTGTCCCATAGAGACAAACGTTGTCCGCGTTGTCTCAGGTGTTCACGCGAGGACAATGCCAGGACAACAGCAGAGAGACAATGTTTGCGGACAATAATAAGCCTCGTCTGAAGCCACCTTAAGTCTTGAAACGGAACAAAAGTGTCTTCATTTAAACTAGCTGTTTTTGCGGCAGAATCAGCTTGATCGTTCCCCGGTATACCAACGTTTCCAGGAAACCAACAAAATAAAAATTACAATGAAACCAGTTAAATATTTAAACCAGTTACGATATTAAAAACCGGTGGAAGCGTTATCCCCCAAACTCTCTCATGTATTCTGTAATAAATGTGTTAACCCCCTTCCTCCTTCCTCCACATAAAATTGTAAAGATTCAGTAAAATCGTGAATGCTAGTAGTACTCAGATTCTTAATTTTAGAGCCCACTCATTAAAATTTTGTACTTAATAATAGGAACAAATATAATTTAAAATGCAATTTAGTCGGTGTGTTTTTTTCTACTAACTGAAACAAAACTATAATAATAATTCGAAGATCAAACTAAATCTGACTTAAGTCTTTGTGGTTTTGCTTTTTCTAGTGCAAAAAATACAGAGAAAAAATAATGATTCTAATCATTAGGAAATTAGTACTCCAGGATTTAACGAATCTTTATGTTTCGGAATTCCCTGAGTTCGAAAGACACGTTTTTGGAATTACATCTGCCTGTATAATAACGTGATAACTCAAAAGTACTTTGAGATAGATGGATGGAATTTAGTATAGGCCCAATTATTAATTTATTTATTAATCAAATTATTAATTTTTATCAAACACATTTAGTGTAAGTTTGCCTGTTCGGATTCAAGTTAACATAGTAACAACAAAATGAAAACAGTACGGTGGATGAAATTACTAAATTGGGTTGGTAGGTAGGTAGGGTATATTGGCACAAGAGCCATTCGTGGTCATACTGCGACAGTCATATGGTTTAAATTAAGACTACATTAATATGGACCCAACTAATGAATTATAAATTAATACCGATTGAGAAAATTGCAAGCAAAATAAGTGATGTTGCAATCAGCTCGTAAAATTTTAAAATTTCTGAATCACAGGAAAAAAATAATTGTGAAACAAATTAAAATTGCAAGAAACTGGATGATGAAGCACTAAAATAATGCTAGAAGCTAGTAAAAAGAGAAATCGCTTTTAAAATTGTAAAAATATTTGGATGGTATTTCTCACCCAAGAAGTTGGTTAGAGTTATGGATAATTTATTGAAAATATTGACTCGATGAAAATGGGCATAAAAAAGGGCATTTAATTAAAATATGCTTAATATTTAGATCAACGGGACACCTCTGGCACATTGGCGCCCTTTCGCCAAAGATGAAATCTTCCAAATTGGATTTAGCCCCCAATGTATAGCAGACATCTTGCGATAGGGGTATCGTGTCTTCCAGGGTTCTAGCCCAGGTTCGGACAGGGTTTTTCTTCACCTTGCGTTCTATCTGTGAGGTGTGTGAAAGAGTTCCCTCATGCGTAGTTATTGTAGTATATTAATACAAAAATACTGCACCTTATAGTCTGTTTTGTAACAAGTACTCGCCTTCAACAAGCAATTAATAATAAACATAAATGTAATTAGAGAGTATATATGAAAATTGTGGTAAAATCACACGGTAGTGTTGTTATAGTGTTTATAAGCAGGCGAAGTTACACACCGACAGCCTGGTTGATAGAGCGGCGGTCTCGTAACCGAAAGGTCGCTGGCTCTGTCCTCGTCTTATCCAAAGACCGCCGTCTTGGATAATGGCAGTTGGGGCACGTTCAATAGGTCGTGACTGCAAAATCCTCCATTTTCTCAAAACAAAACGATACCTCTGGGGGTACTGAATCAGGGATGAGTCGGTCTCTGATTTGAATCTAAATTCTGATTTGCAGATGGTTGAATGAGTTCCATCCCCTAAAAAGGGTTGTGTCGTGTGTTCGAGCAAAGTCGTCCTTTCACCTGAACGGTGCTCGTTAACAACGAAAGGCGCACACCTCTGCTTTAACCGAAAGAGCTCTGCTAATTCGGTTTGGTATGACGAAGTGGCATTAGATGGCAACAACAACACACATCGACATACCATAAACCCTTAAGTGAAACTGGTTCCAAATATGATGCAGATCAACGCCTTGCATGATAAATTTGTTTATAAAATTTTAGAAATATAACTATTTATAATTTTTAGTTATAGTATTCACCTGTACTCAAATGGGTACACAGAAACTTGTTTTGAATGTATTTCTTTCAAAATTATAGATAGAATATAGAAATCCATTCCATGATGAAAGACCGCATACGAAATTGTTTGTATTTAAAATTGTTATTCGTTTATGAATGAACTTATGGATTTTAATTTTATATCGACAAATGATTCGTAACAGTTTGATGAGAAAATATCCTCTTTGAAAAGAAGCTCTAAAACGTAAACTGACCTCACCTCAGAACCTCTGTGTATGTCGATCTGATTCCCGCAAAATCTAATATCGAAATTGATGTGCTGTAATCAACTTTTGACAATGAAGTACACCCCAAAGTCGTTCTCTTTACTTTTAAAATAAGTTACTAATCATATAAATATGATGATATTACGGTGTTTATACTATGATTCTGAATTAGAATGTTGTTAAGAATGAGGAAATAAAACTGCTTAAAATTGAATACCTTCTTCTGAAAAGATATTTCACATAGTAGTGTCAGCAATATCGAAAGAGTTTCTGAAAAATTTAAAGTTTGAATATTTCCAGCGATTCTTCGTCACTTCAACGATCTCGCGATAAAACACAAGGAAATGTAAAACAAATGACAAACAAAATTAAAAATTAAAATAAATTAAGTGTTGTGTCGTGATAAACCAGTTATTCATGTTGTTTAATTATTTATATTTATATTTTTATTCATTTATTTATTTACCTTTTTATTCATTCATTTATTTATTTTTTATTTTATTTATTTATTTATTTTTATTTTATTTATCTATTTATATTTGTATTTAATTTATATTCATATTTTTATTTAGTTTTTTTTATTTTTTTATTTATTTATCTATTTTTTTGTTTATATTCATATTTTTATTTGTTTAGTTATTTTTATTTGTTTATTTATTTTTATTTTCCTTTATTTATTTATATTTTATTTATTTACTTTATATTTTTATTTATTTATTTACATTTTATTTATTTATTTACATTGTTATTTATATAAAAATTTAAATAAATAAATAATAAATATAAATAATAAATAATAATAAATAAATAAATGCAAATAAATAAATAAAAATATAAATTAATAAATAAAAATGTAAATAAATAAATAAATACATAAAAATATGAATATAAATAAATAAATATATTCATACTTCATAGTAAATATTTATATTTCGTCTGGCTGTGAAAATAGTAACATGAAATTAAGAGCTAATTATTATAAAACAATTGTTGTTAATTGTTAATTTCACTTTTAGATACTCTACTTATAGCAAACCTAATAAATAGTTTTCCAACTTGTTTTCTTTTTTCGAGTAAAGTAAATCTTTTCTTTTCTTGACTAGCAGTGGTCTGAGTGCCTAATCAATATGCCTGTTAACTCTGCATTTTTTAAAAATAATAATGGGACTCAAGCGATATCAGAAGAAGAAAAAATTTGAAGACGGCCAAAGCGGGAGTTCGCCTATTTGAAAAGAAAAGCTTATTGTGAATTTGTTATATTGGCAGTAAAATGTGAAAAATTGAATTAATATTTATACATTGGAAATATGAGCAGAGAATGTCCTTATTAAGCGATTTTGAGGTTTGAATCGGAAGTAGGTCGATTGGCAGCATTTGAAAGAGTAAGCGTTCAATGTTGAGCGAATGGCCAGTGAAGGTTAAAAACTTGCCAAATGGAATTGGCAAACATCGTGAACAATATCGGACAACATCGCGACTGGTGAGTGAAAGCAAGCGAAGGGAAAAGACCCCTAATCAGCAAAAATTAAAAAACAAACTATATAATAGGTTTGGTTTAAATGTATTTTATATTCCATAATGTTTCAGAAGTTTTTTCAATTACACTTATTGGATACTTATATTAAAAATATTCATCTTAATATAATTTAATACTTATCTAAATTTAATAATTTTATATTTATCTAGATTAATATTTTTTCAAAAATAATTATATTTTCTATCATGAAAAAATATCAATTTCCGGAAAATTAACATTTTTCTATAAATATTTTCATTTTTTTTAATCTGAAATCTTATCATTTTTGAAATGTGTATCATTATTATTAATATTTATAAGCCACCAAAAAAAGAAAGATAATTTATAGAAAATTAACATTTTTCTATAAATATTTTCATTTTTTATCTGTAGTAACTTTTGAAAATGATCCAACAAATGCAATTTATTACTAATTGCAATTTATTTTACTTGTATCATAATAAAGCTTATTTTTGATTCCCGAAAATATCATATGTATATTTTTCTAGGTTTAAAGTATATGTACACAGAACTATTCAGATAATTATTTTTGTATTCAAGCAAAAACGACAAATATTTTACAACAATAATCTTGCACAGTTTTTTAACATAATATTACTATAATCAATATAAAATAATAATAAATGTTCGTCAAAGGTTTAAAAATTGAAAAATAAATAACTATTGTTTTCAAACTATTGAATCTAATAAGTTTTCTGCCTTCCTTGGGTTTCTGTTTGGTTTACCTGGTAAGAATAACTTAAAGTTTTACTATCACAAAACTAGTTTTTGAAATCTATTTCTGCTTCCTTGTCATGGGCACTTTTCTTCCTCTCCTCTTGTTATTTTTTCCCTTTCTTCTGTTGTTCCTTCCCTGTTACATCTTTTAATTTAATTTCTTCCACACTACCGCGTTCCCCAAAGACATGAATTGTTCTTGAACTAGACTCTTGGGGTTCGATTTCTTTTTTCTCATCCTTCTCTATTTCTTGCTCTTCAGCTTCTTCTTCAAGATCTTCTTGTTCAGTTTCGTCTTTCAGTTTATCTAAATCGACCTCTTCAAGTGTCCCCTTATCTGTTAAGGTATAAGCTGATCCTAATGACTTGATATCTTTTTCTTCTGCCTCTTGGGATGGTTCAATTTCAGCTGGATCACGAAGCTTATCGGCCTCACTTTCATCTTTCACTTCTACGAGTTGTACTTTTTCAGGTTTACCTTCATCATTTACAATGTTAACAGATCCTAAGTCTTTCGGAACGTTTTCATCCTCACCCTCTTCAGCATCTTCAGAGTCGTGGAGAGCCTCTCTCTCACTCTCGGCTTTCACCTCTCCCAAATGCATTTCTTCAATTTCGCCTTCTTCATTTAAAATATGTGCTTTTCCTAAATCCTCTTCTTTTTCTTTTGATGATTTTTTACCATCACGTTTTTTATCTTCAGTTTCGTTGCTGTTTGCATCATCCGTCTCCTCTTCATCTTTCTTGTCATCGTTTTTCTCTTTCGATTCTCCACCATTGCTATCACTCATTTCCCTACTTTTCTCAGCTTTGTCTAATCCAATATCGGATGTTTGGCTATCTCTCAGTCCATGTCTTTCTGTTTCGGACATCAGTTCTTCCATAACTTCTTCAATTATTCCTCTTTCACGAGCCTCTGGTGCTTGCAAGGTGTCATCATCATCTGTCAAATCTTGTCTGTCTGAATCTGTTCCTTTCATTTTTCTTTCTAAAGCTTGCCGACGTTTATCATCGATTGATTGGCGAATATCTCTACTTCTTTTGCCAATTTCATTGCGCAAATGATGATCTTTGTCTCCTTTTGATCCATGCTTCTTCATGCCTGATATTGGTTGCCGAGCTCTTCTTCGTTCTAAATCCTTACGGCGCTTAGTTCTGGCTATTAGATCCTTTTCTTTCTTTTCCAACTCCTCATGCTCAGCATCTTTGGCTTTCTTTTGCCTTTTCCATTCTTCAACTTCATGCTTAGCCTTTTCTTTGCGCTGACGCATCTTTTCTAATTCTCGTTGGCGGTCTGTAAACTCACGCTTTTTCTTTTCCAATTCTTCAATTTCTGCTTCTCTTGCCTTCATTTGTCGCCTCAATTCCAGTTCCCGCTTTGCTTTCTCTCTGCGTTGGCGTAACTTTTTAGAAGTCTTGTATCTTTCTTCAGATTCCCGCTCTTTTGCTTCCTGCTCATGCTGTTTAGCATGGCGCAGTCTCTCATCCCGTGCTTCTCGCCACTTCTTGGATGCTTCTAAGTAATCTTTCTTATGTTTTCTAAGCTTTTCGGCAGCCTCCAAGCGTTTTTCTAGATCCAAGCGCTTCTTTTCTTCAGTGCCCTTGGCTTCTTCGGCAGCCTCCTGCGCCTTTACAATTTCGAATGCTTCTTTCTCAATCGCCCACTTATTCTTCTTACGTTCCAGGCCAGGTATATACTTCAAAGAAAAACAAGTTTAATCCTAATGTAGAAATAAATGAATATTTACAAAATACACGAATATCTAGGATGTCTTTTTAGAAATAATTGTAGAGTTGTTTTATTAAACAATTCAAATCCATAATATTAAAAAAATCCAACAATTTAAATTTTATTTTAAATTATGTTTAGCACCTATTTTATATTTTCATTTCGGAACTATATTCGACAAGTTGTAATATATGTTATAGTATAGACACAAGCAATTTAAATTATTAAACAATCGCACTGAACAAATATCATTTCTAAGATCAGGCTAAATAAATAATCTTAAATTTTAAATAAACTTTTTTTCTAGATATTTTTCAAGTTAGAAAATATGTTGCACTTTAGTTGGATAAGACCCTCAGCAGAGATTATAAATATATAAAAGTAAAGTAAAAACTACAATTACTTTACTTATTGAAAAAATTACCCTTTGCTAAGCGTTTTCATTTTGAAATTAAGAAAAAAGAGATACATGGAAAGGAATGAATAGAATTTATAAAACTACTTGAAGAAGAATTATTATAATAATTAGCGAAATCAATGAACCAGATTGAGGAACACTATATTGGTGTAAATTAAAGATAAATACATAACAATGGTCTCCTGCTCTTTGAAAATATTTATTTTCCAGAAAAAATCTCAAAAAACTAGTTCACTTCTCTGTAGGAAAAACCTTAATAAAGATCCTTGTTCATAACCATTTATATTTATTGTACAGATTTCTTCAATTTTTATTTCATATGAAATTTTCTGACTCCCTCATATGCGTTATCAATGGCCATTTACTTTCTTTGTTTCCATTTTTGAAATATATTACAAAATAAAAATGAGACAATGGCCCAAAATCAACAAAAATCATATTTTATCAATTTTCCTCCCCAATAAATGCCTTTTAAACGCGACTAATCAAACAAGATTACTACTTTTCTACTACTTTCCATCATACTACTTTTTTTTTCTTTTGATAAAAATTTTCATTGAAATGGACCAACTTAGAGAGAGAGTGTGTGAAGGGAGGGGGAGATATAAAGAAGAAGTTATAAATTAACAGATAAGAACAAATTTAATGAAATAAATAAAAAAAAGAGATTTTGAAAACGTGTCATACTTTTCCAGTTCGTTCTCTTATGACTTTCCTCTTGATGATTTTTTGTAACAATTTGATTTGTTCCAAGATGTGTCTCCAGTCTTTAGGAAATTTCTGAATATTTGCCTTATACTTCTGATTTAACTGCAGTAGAAAAAACATTAATTTTTCAGTGGAAACTTCAATAGCTATTATTATGAAAAACAATATTTGAAATTCTAGAGAGTTTTATATGTCTTTTTGCTTTTTTCTATTTATAGGTTGAATTAAGATATCCGACTATGTTAAAAAACTGGTTATCGACCACATTGTTGATTTTTTGAAAATCTTATTATTTCTTGTAGTTCAGACTTTTCTCTTTCCAAAACAGTCATCTTTCCTAGGAAAAGGAAGGTCTGAACATTCATACTGGGTCACATATTTTTTTCATCTAAAATTTGTCTTTAGCTTCGATTTCCTCAAAACATCAATTTTTATGCAAATTCTCCACCGTTAACATGACAAAATTAATAGAGGTATTTACATAAACATTTCAACGTTTGTTTTGAATAATATAGACAATGAAATGAACCCAAAGCTTATTGTTGATGAAATACTTTTTCATTTTTAGAAAAATTATTATTGATTTATGGAAAAAATGCATATATACACATATTTTAACCCATAACTTATTTGCATCTCAATATTTTTCGTAGATAATGGTTCATTACATGCTGTAACTTGTGTTCAAAGAAAAACAGGATTGCTGGATTACCCTTTTTTGAAGAATATTAACCGTTTTGGTACAATTTCATTAAAATGAAAGACAAAATTTTCATTTTCTCATAATATATTATGTTTTCAGATAATTTTTTTTTTGTTTTTATAGTGTTTATTATTGAAAATACATCTAAAAACCATAAATAGTTTCTAAAAAACCCAATTTTTCAATTTTTTTCCTTTGAACGTTATCGGATACCTTAAAAAGAAATGACCTCTCAAAAATTATACATACATATATATTTCAATCGAGCGCAGACGTTAAAACATTGAATTTGTATAGCTCAATTTGCTATTTCAATCTGCATGTATAATCTGAAGCCCTTCCGGAATCATTTTTTTTTCCTTCTTTCTTATTTCCTATTCGTAGTACACTCCTTAGTCGTAGACTTAATAAACAGTTTAGAAACCATCTGAAAGCATCGAGTTTGAACGGGTAGCGCATCCTGAATCTGGGAATTCCGGGTTCGAGGGCCAGTTCGGGCATTGTTGTTCTTCACCTATGTTCTTTGGGAGATGTTGAGATGTGAGATTACCGCTCCCCTCATTGTAAAAAGGAATTTGTCAACTGTATTCTCCTGACCCTAGATGGCGCTATTGAAAAACAAGGGACGCTCTGTCTGTTTGAAATCTCTGCCTTCGACAGCGGGATTACTTATGACAAGTGCCATAAGAAACATCGACATCTAATTTCGGTTTTAAACCATAATTGTTCATATGCGTCTGAATTTAGACTGTTTGAAGGTCAACTTCTAAATCGATTTGACACAAAATAAATGTAAAATTACTTATCTAGCTCTTTCGGGGTTAAAATTGTCCCATTCTTTGACATACCAATAGATTAAAAAGATGAAAATTCCTGTGAATGAATTCCGTTCAAAATTTGACTGAAATCTCAAACTTTGATGAAAAGATGACGCTTCTAGATGGATGAAATAACATCATTCGTGCTAGATATATCGGAAGATAGATATCTAGATATGAAATATCGTCCATCCAGCTCAAAGTGCTTCTGAGACAACCTGCTCACAAACAAACAGACGTAATTTTAAAAAATATGTTTCTTTGGATTTAAGAATCTCTGAAATATGGAGATCGATCAAAATTTCAAACATCAAATATTTTTGGACAATTACCACATTATTTATTTGTATACTTCATATATGCGAAAATAATAAAACAAGTGAGAGAAAGCTGCAACATTTTGTTAAATGTTTCCACATGGTTAATAAGGCAGATTCAAATATTAAAACACAATTCTAAACTGTTCCACAGGCCTATTTATCATATTATTCCTGGATTCGAAGACAGTATAAAATATTGTATAATTAAAATTTTCAAAATATTTATTGTAAATATTGATGAATAAATGCATTTAATGCGTAATAAATATCATTAAGTTCCATGGAGTGGCAGCAAGAGGGCACATGTTTTCGGTATTATTTCTTTAATAATCATATTTCACATACGTTGTGATCAGAGAATAAGCCCTGATTTCAAAATTAAATATCTCTACAACAAAGATCGATAGAATTATGCGGTAAACTGTACGTTTATTAGCAAAACTGTAAAAAGTGAATAAAAGTTAAAAAAATCGTGAACAGATGGCGCTCTGCTCTGAAAACTCTCTCTGAAAGGAGTCTTAAAAAATTTCTTTGCAATCAAAATACAATTTTTTCAAAATGTCCACAGTTCGAAACAATGAGGTGGCGTAATCGAACCATGAAATTTGACATCACGTCTTGTAATGTCTCAAAGGAAATAGAATCACATGCAACACCAATCAACGATTCAAGCTCAACTAGAGTGGCGAGATCACACTGAAAGCGTCTATGGGCATTGTGATTAAAGCGTCATCTATTAACGATTTTCGTAACTAAATTTTCCAAACATTTGTGCAGCGTTTTTACAGTTTTGCTAATAATGTACAGTTTACCGCATAATTCTATCGATTTTTTTGTAGAGATATTTAATTTTGAAATCAGGGCTTATTCGCTGATCACCCTGTAAGACACGAAGACAAGATATTTACGTGCTCACACTTTAACAAAACAACATGGCATCTCATTATTCACAATCGCACTGCCCTATGGGATGCACATCTAATCAGATATCCCATCTATTATCCAAAAGAATAGTGCAACGCATCTGCTACAATTATGCTCTTAAGTCACAAATGTTGAATTAAATAATGCTAACCTGAAATTTGTGTGGCTTGATTTATTGCTGGTAAGAGAAGATCTAGGAATCATTCAACAAAGTTATATATCTGAGTATAAGCCACGATAGACAGGAATCTTGGCAGAAAATAATATTGATGATGAGTTAGTTGTACAATTAGTCATTTTTCAATTACTGCGAACTATTGGAAGAAATCTGTGTACCATACGTCACTTTAAGTAAGAAAGATAGTAACTTAAAGAATATATTTTCAGGAAAAAAAACGTTAAATTTTCCATTGCTCTTTTTTATACTGTGTTTTCGAAATATATTTTGAAGCTCACATAAATTTAGTTACCCTTATTTGGTTCATGAGAGTATTATAGTTTGGTATCATTGCTTTGAAGTATGTTGTATCAAATTCGGCGGCTCCAAAATCAATGTAGAATAGATAAACCCTTTCTTTTATATTATTAAGAGAGATTAATAAGCACTAATTCATTAAAACTATAAATTACAGGAAAAAAATTATTATTCACTCAGAATTTTCAAAAATGAATAGAACTAATAATCATCTCCACTTATTACATATTTCTTCGAGTATTGAAATATAAACAAAGCTTTTCACAATTGAAAACCAGAAGGAGGGAACTTCTCAAAAAATTTTCACATACTCTCTAATTAATTTGTTCATGGTAGAGAACACCTTAAATGGGATTGGCATACATACAATAGTTTCCAAGCGAAAAGTATTCCCATACAATATTTTTCGCTCGAATTCAACATTTTTACTGAACTATCGTGTGGTCTTTGGGGATTTATTTAGCGATTAATTCTTGCCATTCTGTTAATAGTATTCGAAAAACCAAATTTGCGTTTCGGACACATTTTTTCCAATCAATCGGAATAAAAAAATGTCACAGAACTGTACTTTTGCTCAAAAAATCCCTTATCATTGCATTTTTGAGCTATCGAGTTTACATGCTTCTGAAAGTATAGACCTGTAGACAATCAATCCGTATTTGTATTTGGCTCAGAATTTTACAGGTTTTTCTGAGCTTGAAAAACACATTTTCGGAAAATGTCCGTCTGTCTGTTTTCAGTATTCTGTGTCTACACTACAGATGTTAAATCTGATTTCTTAATTTCATCAATCTGGCTATATACGTAGTAATAGTAGAAAGAATATAAGTGATATATAAGTTATCGTAGTAACTTATATTCAAATAGCCAGCTAGACAGCCTTTTAAACAGATTTTACTCAGAATTTGATAGAAATCTGAAAATTTAGTGTAAAGATCGTGTACTAAATGTCAACAATCTAGCTCCACAAATTTTTAGTTGTTTTTGTCGCAAACAGACAGACGGACATTATCTAAAAATGTTTTTCGAGCTCAAGAAAATCTAAAATGTCATCAAAATCTATGTTTCGAATTTTTTTGACTATTAATATATTTTCTGTACATTACTTGCAAGACTAAGTAAAAAAAGGGTTCCTATCCAGAGACAAGTTTGTGTTAGAAAGATATTTTAGAATTAACTGGCGCTCAACATTAATTTTTTATGCCATAGGATTTTCCAAAGGCATCCAGTATCGTCCAAATTTTTTCCAAAGATTTGGAAGAACGACGGAAAATAAATGCATTTGTGGAGAAATGGGTACTGTTTACCACTATTTGATGGAATGTATGGAGATCTCAGAGTTAAGGAAGGACCTGAAGATTGTCAATAAGGATTTAAGTACCGTACTGATGGTACAAACTCATCTCAAAACCCTGAAGGATATGATGTTAAAGATTGATAGTTTCATTCCAACTGTTTGAGAGTGTGCTGATGGGGAGAAAGATAACTAAAAGAATGTTAGTTTGACTGTTCGGTCAATGTAAGGTTGGACAATACTTATTCAGCAATCGACCACAGAAATCCTTCCGATACAGCTACGTTCAGTGGTGGTGGGGTAATTGGCTGCATGCAAGAAGAAGTGCCCGAATTGAAGTATGACTTTATCGATTGAAATTTTTGTCCGGCCGAAAAATAAAAATGTTTCAACGTAAAGTGAAAAAAAAAGACATCTAGCAAGAAAATAATGAAGGAACCACTTTACCAGATATTGGTCCTCCAGTTTACTTCTATTGTAATATGTAGTGCAATCGAGTAATCGATTAAGCATCGTTTGGTTGTTATACGCAAGTTCTATCATTTCCTTCTGCCGCTTCCAGATGTTCAGACTATTTACAAATGAAAACATGTAAATTAATTTTCAAATATGAATAAATGCGTTATTTATTTCATTAAAATTAAAATGTTCATAGTATTAAAAAGAAGTAATTTTAAATAAGATTATATGCATTTGATATCAATCAACAATGAGATTTCTTCGAATTATACATACATCAAATCGACTGATGAAAATAAAAGTTTTTTTATATATTATGTTTATTATCTATCTTCCCATATTCTGCAAAAACGGGCAGCTATTATATTATTATGGATAGCTGTTATTGGCAGATTACTATTTAAAAAATATGTTAGATTATGTCAAAGATAAATGACTTATTTCTTAGTAACTTCATAAATAAAATTATAGAAATCCTGGTTTTTGTTCTGAATTTTATCACTCTTAACAAATTTTATAAGCCATCAGGGGAAAAACAGGAATGGTTTTCAATTATTTTCTAGCATACTTTCTAAAAAAAGGTGTCATCCCATAGAACGCTTTCTGCTTGACTTTGCATTTGCTTGGCACACAATAGTTGCGAAATATTAAAAATTGATATGAATATACCATTTTTATTGCATCAATCTCGTATTAGTTGGCGAGCTATTTGGCGTTTAATCCTTGGCATGAGATTAATAGTACCAGAAAATGGCATTTGCGTTTTAAACAAATATTTTTCCCAACAATTGAAATAAAGTTTTGACATAAAAATATACTTGCAGTCGCACAAAATTGCCTTAAACAAATTTGATGTATTTCAGTTAGCCTATTTGTGAGTTATTGCATTTATTTGTTTAAGAAAGTACAGACTGGCAGAAAGAAAGAACTATTGTTGATTTGGCTCAAAATGTGAAAATGTCCAGACTAGGATTTAATTATGTATATCAAATTTTATCTACCCTAATTCTCTTCCTTTTGTGATTATCTTGTTAAATTGTATTCTAACAGTCGTGCAGACAGACTTTCTCTCAATAAATTTTGGTCAAAATTTGTAAAAAGACCATGTACCAAATTTCATCCGTCTAGCTGAAATCGTTTCCGAGTTATCTTTATCACAGACAAAACGGCATTTTCCGAAAATGTATTTTAAAAACTTATTGAGATCTAAAACGGTGAGATTCTTCAAAATCTCATGTCCGAGTTTTTTACGACTACTGTGCTTTCTCTATACTACGTATAGGAGCAAGTGAAAAGGTAATCTTGTACACTTTAAAGGGATCTGTTTTTCTACATATTTACGTTTACGTTTTTTACGTTATTACCGTTTACGTTTTTTCTGAAAGTACAGACCGACACACAAATGATCCTTTCTTTGACTTGGCACAAAATTTGGCAAGTGTCTAGAATATCTATGTTAAATCTGAATACCGAATTTTATCCACCTAGCTGTCTTTATCGTAATAATCTTGTTAATTTATATTCTAACACTTACCATTTCATTTTATGTTGTATTTTCATGTATTTTGTCATTTGTCTGTACCTTTCAAATTCATTGTTGCGTACTTTTTTTTGTTAATAAAGTCCACCTACATCTATACCAAACCGGAAAGGGGCCACATGAGCTCTAGAAACGCAGATGTGGCGTGGTGTTAAATGTTAAAAATGTTAAATGTTAATTTATATTCGTACAGCTGGTTTGGCGAAATTCTTTTGGACAGATTTTACTTAAAATTTGTTGAAATCTACAAATGTGATCCAAAGACAATCCACCAAATGTCAATTGTCTAACTCATAGCGATTTTGAGGGTTTTTTTTTTTTTTTTTTTTGTCACAGATAAACTTTTTTCAAAAATGTGCTCTTTAAACTGAGGTCTAAAACGTGGAAATTAGTCAAACTCCAAATTCGAATTTTTTGGCAATTACTTAATTTCTCTGAACTACGTACATAAGAAAAATAAATAAATAGAAATTAAAAATTAAAAAAATAGAAACTTCCAAAACCTAATAGTTTATAGAATAAAAACGTATTTCTGGGAAGATAAAAACATATCAATTGATTGATTCTACTGTTGTTTCTAATAGCGCTTGTCATGGATAAGCCCGCTGACTAAAGCGCCTTATCGATTTGATTCGAATTTTTTTGCGCCTCTTGTTTTTTAATAGCGCCATTTAGGGCCAAGAGAAAGACCTTACTTCTCACGCATCACAACCCTTTTTATGAGGTGGATTTCTTTCTTGCATTTCATTCCTATATCCACAGATCGTAATTTATGCCTGGATCAAAGAACTACCATCTCTAGACCAGTAACCCCAGTGGTATTACCCTCTACATGGAGGACTTTGTAGCCACGGCAGATTTATATGTGCGCAAGCTACCACCACACACGAGGGTCTTTGACCGGCAGAGTTCGAACTCGTAGCCCAAGGGATGCATATCTAACGTCCTACCAATCAGGCTAAATCGGTTTGATTCCGTATTAGTCAACTACTTTTTACAGCGATAAAACTTAGTTGTGGGTAGTAGGTCTAATGCCACTTGGTCATGCCAAGCCCGAATGAGCGGAACTTTTTCGAATCAAGGCAGAAGTGGGCGCCTTTCGTTGTTAACGAGCACTGCTCAAGTACGACTTTGCTCGAACATGCATAATAGAACCCTTTTTAGGGGGGCTGTCAAACTCATTCATACACTCATTCATCCATCCGCAAGTCAGAATTTAGATCCAAATCAGAGACCAACTCATCCCTGATTGAGTACCCCCAGAGGTATAATTTGTTATGAGAACTTGGGGGGGGGGGGACTTTGCAGTCACGACCTATTTAACGTGCCCCAACTGCCATTAGTCAACACAGCGGTCTTTGGCCGAGACGAGGACAGAACTCGCTACCTTTCGGTTACGAGACTGACGCTCTTACCAACCAGGCTACCGCGGCCCAAACTTATTTGTAACTAATAATTCATTCATTTTAATTTTTTAAATAGTTAGAAAGACTCTTATTATTAAGAATGGAGCTATAATAAATCAATGTAAGAAGGAATCGGAACCGGCTTATTTATAAACTGAGTCATTTATTTAAATACTGACTTACCTTTTAATATCGTGGTAATTTTTATTGTCGACCCAGGCTCCCTCTCTTTGAATTCTTGCTACTCTTTCTAACAGATATTTATTGTGCCTCTGAATAGTGCAGAAACGCTCCAATTCCAGCTTTAAAATTTAAAAAAAAAATTGTTTTAAAATAAATTTATCTAAATATTTATATTTCATATTTTTGCGAAACACTATTGCTTTGTCTTTTCTTAAGACTTTCCTATAACACTTAGAATCTGGTAACTAATTTCATGTTTATAAAAATTAAACATTTTGCAAAATCTGATATTCTGCTTTTGAAACTTCCCAGACGACTTGGAAAAATACTAAATTTGGTCTAAAACATAAAAGTTTCGAATAACTTTCTAAAAACTTTTATCATTGCGTAATTATTCTTCTACTTCAAGAAAGTTGTTTCTTTTGTTCATCATAGAATTAAATCAAACGTATTGATTGAAAGTAAAATTCTTTGAATGTTCCTCATCATACAAAAAGTGGATAAATTATATTTTTCCTTTGTCTCAACAATAAACAGATAATTTTGCAATGGAAAAATCTAAAACATACTTCCAAGGTGTGTGTAATAACAAGTAAAAGACAATGAATAATGAATAACGACATTTTATTCAACACTAAAATACGAAACACAGATGGGAGGAACACAAAACATCCCTTGCAATAAACAGCTACATAAAAGTAGCAAGTAGGTAATAAATGACCCTAAGGGTACAAAGCTATCAGACGGCAGACTTGACCGCAAAATCTGCAACGACCTTTTTAAACATAGGTATTTCTTTTTGTGATATAAAAGGTCCATTAATCGTCACATTAGCTCTAACTGGTCAACATCATGGGATCTGCAGATCCAAAATAAATTGCATTGTATTAAAACTGACATTTTTCCTTGGCCTGTTCATCCTATACGTGAGATGGATGATAAATTGACTCGTCTCCGTATAGGACATACGCGTTTCACTCACAAACACCTAATTTTTGGTGAAAATGTGTCTATGTGCAACAGCTGTCAAGTTCAATTTACTGCCCATCATATTTTAATTGACTGCCCTGTCTTTAATACTTATCGGTCTCGTTTTTTACCACGTCTTTACCATTACAAAACTTGGTAGGTGACAAAAGCCACCCAAATATTTTTAAATTCCTAAGAGCTATTGGTTTTTTTTACATACATTTAGTTTTTTTTAATCCTGTTTGTGTCAAGCATTGTTAATTAAGTTCTTGTTTTTTACATCATAATATAAAAATGATATGACCCATAGATTTGAATTTCAAGATGCTAAAACAATTTTACACATCATTTTTATAGTTTTTATTTTATAACATCTGTGCTATTTTTTAACAAATTTTTAAAAAAATATCTTTTTTTACTTTTACCTTTTGATTGGCGCAGTTTAGCCAAACATGGTTCTTGCGCCAATAAAGCACATACAACTCAACTCAACAAAGCTATCAGAAAGAACTCGCTGGAGAGACTTCGCTCAACCACTTGCTTGGCCTCAATTCACTTAGAGATTACTTCTTACGATTTATTTCCATCTTTGCATCTCTAATTTTATATAGCTGGTTATAGAACATCAAACGTCTATAATAAGCAACGGAACTTGATTCTTAATGGAGCTGTTACCAAAATTTTCAAATATTCGTAATCATTCATTTTTATGTTTGTTCCTCATTGTCAAACGATAGTTAAGTTTCATGCCAACTCCGAGGTCATTGACTCATTGCGCAGCCATTACTATATCTATAAAATCATCTTCCTTGCCAAGAGTTTTAACGCACAGTAATCATATTTTATATACATAGCATTTGGTACAAAAGGTTTATTCCATAAAACAAGCATTTTTTGCTTGGTAATATGGTTAAATATCGAACATTTACATCAATTCCGAGAAATATTACCTTCAAGCTAATGAAACAGTATTGGAAAAATATGTTTAACTTTCTTACCTGCAATTTTTTTGGTCTATAATACAAATGCGAATAAGTCAACGGAGCTCCAGTGTCGACGCGAGGTTTTGCTAAAAGTAAAAATAATATGTTAATTTTTCTGTTAAAAATTGTTTTTTCGGTCCTTTTCCATTATCCATTATCCCATTAGCCGAAAAGGTCGCCCAAAGAGAAAAGTCGCCAATAATGATGCAACCAACACCAAACGGAATATCGCCGCAAGTAACCTTTTGCCGCTATATTTTTAAAGAAAGTCGCAGCCATTTTATCGCCTGCGCCAAAATTGCGACAGTGTGCAGTTGCCAAAAAGTCTGCTTGACGAGATTTGCGCCGATATAATGGAAAAGTACCAATTTTTCTTTTAATATCATAACAAAAAGGCTTCTCTATTTGAAAATTGTGGCAGATGTATATTTCTTGATTCACCAATGCATTTTGATTCAATAGTAAACACTCCCTACTGTGTTAAATTTTTGCTCGTTAAATACATATAAAGACTAACATTCATCATACCTTTTCTTTTTCCTTTTTTTTTAAATCCAGCTACAAGATAAAAATTCTTCTTTGTAAGTATAATATCTTGTTATAAATGGCTTATAGTAAAATCAAGTTTATCTAGTTTCATTGTTATCTTAAGAACTCTTTATTACATCTAAAACTTCAGTGGCATGTATTCCAAACCAGAAAGTTCAGTTTAGAACTCTTATCCTAACGATATCTTTTTCTCTCACCCTTATATCATCCTTTGGTACTTCTCCATTATTCCGGCGCAAATTCCGCCAAGCAGACTTTTTGGCGACAGCACACAGTCGCCATTTTGGCGCAGGCGGCAAAATGGCTGCGTCTTTCTTTAAAAATATAGAGGCAAAAGGTTACCGGTGGCGATATTCCGTTTGGCGTTGGTTGCATCATTATTGGTGACTTTTCACCAGCGCCGGTATAATGGAAAAGTACCCATCCTTTTAACGAAGTCATGAGTCAAAAATCTATACATTTTCACAATTACTAAAACATAATAATTGTGAAAATATATGGATAACTTCAATATAAAATAAACCAGTAATAGCTAATTAAAAATATATAATTAAATTTGAAAAAGCCAAAAAAGAATTAAAAATTAAATTTAAAAAAGTCTGCTTGGCGAGATTTGCCCCGGTATAATGGAAAAGTACCGAATTTGGTTCCAAATATAATAAGGACGCACAATCCAGATATTAAGCCTGCGAAATAGTTTTGATGGTACTTTTCCGTTATACGGGCTCAACGAAAAATCGCCAAATAATCGTTAGCTGGAAAAAGTGAAAAATTACCAAAAAATGCAAACTTACGTCAAATTTCATGCAGTTACATTTATCGGCTTTGTTCACGTTTTGCTCACATGGTCAATATTTGTTTTGTCATTCGCTTCGCTTGGCGACTTGACTTGCGTTTGGCTCACATTGGCGACATTTTTCGCCCATATAACGGAAAAGTGCCTTTTTGATTTATTCTTCTCTTTAAAGAATTTTTAGACATAGTGTTCATTTGTTTTCGGACAGTCGGATAGAAAGTGCTCCAGATTTGGTTTGGTTTGTTTGTTTTTTTTTGGCACAAGGGCCATAGATTTGACCATGCTGCGCCAGACTAAGTAAAGTTATTTCAAGGTAAAAAATTTGAAATTATTTGATACAATTTAAAATTTGAAAAAAATACAAAAAAAATGATTGATGCAATTGGGAAAAAAAGACTAAATGTGTGAATAAAAACCAATAGATTTTAAAAAGGGTAAGAGGTTACCATGGGGCGTTTTTCCAAGTAAAGCAGATAAATCAATATTATTAGATTTAAAAAAATGTAAACGCTGTGTATCAAAATTTGGGCATTCTGAAAGCACATGTTGGACGGACACAGTGCAATTGCACCGAGAACACATTGGAGCTTGTTCTCCTAACAGCAGATGACGATGCGTGTACCGAGTATGACCCAGTCTCAATCTGGTGAGAACTGTATCCGTTTTTCTATTCATTTGTGAAGGCCAAAGTTCAATAGTAGGTTTAATTCGATGAAGCTTGTTTTCACTTTCAATGTCCCATTCTCTTTGCCATTTGTTTAAAAGAGATATTTTTAAATGCTTTTTCAAGTCTGTTACAGGTGCAGAAGTATTCTTTGAGGCAGCCGCCAATTTGGCAGCTTTGACTGCTCTTTCATTGCCCACAATCCAAACATGAGACGGTACCCAGCATAATAAAACATTAAAATTTCTAGATTCTAGTTTATTTAAAATATCCAAAACATTTAAAACAAGGGGATGATAATACTGAGGATGAAATGATTTAAGAGATTCTAATGCACTAAGGGAGCCTGTGTAAATAATGAATTGCTTTTGTAGTCTATTATAGATTTCTTCTAGTGCGTATAAAATAGCAGTTATCTCTGCCGTGAACACTGAACAAAAGAATTAATTTTAAATGAAAACACATTATCCGGGAAAATAACTGAAAAAGATATAAACTATTGGCTGATTTGGATCCATCTGTAAAAATTGGAGTATGGTCAACATAATGCTGCCTGTGTTCGAGAAATATTTGTTGATAGATGATATCCGATGTGTCAGATTTAGTAAAATTTGCAAAAGGGTTTAAATAATGAAAAACAGGAGTTTTTCAAGGAGTGAACTTATTTTTTGGTTGAAGGGTTACTTTTAAATGGAGTTGATTTAAATCTGTAAGAATGTTATGCACTCTCCTATGAAATACAGGAATAAAGGATTGCCTGGCTTCGGCCAATCGAATAAAAAAAGGGCGCAGTTCAAAATTATGAAATGGATGGCTTATATTTGATTTAATCCTAAAATAATAATTCAATGAAACCATTTGCCTTCTAGATTCAAGGGATGGTTCAAAACTGTCGACATATAGGCTTTTAATGGGTGAAGTTCGGAAAGCTCCTGTACATAAACAAAGAGCTGCATGGTGAATTGGATCCAATTTTTGCAATATACTTTTTCTAGCGGAGCCATAAATTACAGAGCCATAATCGAGCTTAGAGAGTACAGTAGCCTTGTAAATCTTAAGCATGGAGATTCTGTCAGCCCTCCATGCTGTAGTCGATAATACTTTTAAAATATTTAGAGACCTTTCACATTTTTTCCGTAACTGCTGTATATGAGGCAAGAAGGTGAGCTTTTTGTCAAAGATAACACCCAAAAATTGAATTTCATTGACAAATGGTATGTTTTCTCCATTTAATTTTAGTTCAAAGTCAAAATGAATATTGCGTTTTTGACAGAAATGGACACAAGAGGTTTTCGAAGTAGAAATAGTAAAGTCATTATCATTACACCATTGATTAATACTATTTATTGCAATCTGCAGTTGTCTTTGGATAAAATTCATATTCTTTCCTGTACAGCAGTGTTTCTCAACCTTTTAGTATTCACGGCCCAATTTTCAATCATAATTTTCATCACGCCCCCCCTCCCCACCACATACAAAAAATGTATAAAATAATAATGTATTTTGAGTATTTTGGCGCTAAACCTACACTACAACCTTAATTTCAAACTTTACAAATTACCAAGAATACTGAAATTTATTGACTTTTTTCAACACCGATCCACAGCATTAAAAAAACAAGAATCCTATGTCTTTTTATTGCTCTTTCGTCCCACCATGTCGGGTATTCTCACGGTTTCGCGAGAAATTTCGATTCTTCTGGAATTTGTCTGGTCAGCTTAAAAGTTAAGTTGGGAACGTGTGCAGATGTGAACAAATATTTTCTCATAGGGAGAAGGAGAAAGTTCTATGAAGCCAATTTCAATTCCAGACAATCTCATTTGAGTCGATCCTTCTATCGCTATTGAATCTATTCTGAATGTGCATGCTGTATTTATTTTCGTGTAATTGCAATTCACCGTATTAAATATTCAAGGCAGCAGACTTATGCAGAATCATGGATAAATTTTTAAGCGGGCGTAAGCGAGCATTAGACGATAGACAAGCATCAACAAGTATACAGACGAGCGTGGATCCTATAATAAAATCAAGAAAATATTCTCAAGAATACTTAATTTTTGAGTTCAATAGTACTGAAGTAAATGAAGAAGGATTGCCCCTGTACATTATTTGCTCAAAAATGTTGGCAACACGACAGCATGAGACCTAATAAACTTAAACGACATTTGGAAACGCTTCATTGTGAGTACGTAAACAAACCCGGATAATTCTTCAAATTAAAATTAAAATCATACGAAAAGCAAAAATCGTTGTTTAAAAAAACTTTGTCTGTGAATGGAAAAGCTTTAATTGCCTCTTACGAAGTTTCATATAAAATAGCCAGACGTAAAAAGCCTCACACCATTGGTGAAAAGCTTATTTTGCCAGAAGCAATTGAGATTGTAGAAATTATGTTTGGAGATAATTTTGCAAAACAATTGCAGTCTATACTTCTTTCAAATGATACTGTTGCCCGTCGAATTGTTGATATAGCTGAAGATGTAGAGTGTCAGCTTTTGTCGAAGTTACGTGACAAATTGTTTTCAATAAAACTCGATGAGGCAACAGATAGTAATAAAGAAGCTCATTTCATTGCCTATGTTAGATTTTGTAATGATTTGTCAGTAGTAGAAGAATTACTTTTCTGCAAACCAAAAGAACTCAAAGCAACAGCACTCGCATTATTACTATAAATGATTTTATGAACGAGGCAAACATAGAATGGAAAAATTGCGTCGGAATATGCACCGATGGTGCTCGTTCTATGTCCGGAAGATTTCAAAGTATTCAAGCACTTGTGAAACAAAAATCGCCACAGTGCATCTGGACACATTGCATGATCCACAGAGAAGCTTTGGCTTCCAAAGAAATGAGTCCTAGTTTGAATATTGTGTTAACTACGTTTGTAACCGTAGTAAATTATATAAAAATGAGACCCCTGAAATCAAGAATCTTTTCAGCACTTTGTAAAGACATAGGCGCAGTACATTTCAATGCGAGACAAGATGGTTATCACGAGGGAAATTTTTGCAACGTGTTTATGAATTAAGAGAATAAACCGCCGTTTTCCGAGAAGAGGAAAACAGACCGGAAGCTGAGAATTTTCGCGTTAGTTTATTTGTGATGAAATTGAGCTACATGGTTGGCATTTTCGAGAAATTAAATAACTTTAATCTTCAACTGCAAGGAGCAAATACACATATATTGGATACGAGTGATAAAGTTAATGCTTTTTGTAGGAAATTGGAATTGTGGAGCAGAAATTTAAAGCAAGAAAACATAACAATATTTGCAAATTTGAAGATTGTATTAAATTTTACAAGGCTGAAGAACAACATGTAAAAGTTGTTTTTGTAACCATTGAAAATCATTTAGCAATGTTAGCAAAGAATTTTAAAAAGTACTTTCTTTCTGACGACAATCTGATATCAAGTTACAAGTGGGTGAGGGATCAATTTAAAATACTCCCGAAGGACTCTCAATTAAGAGGAAAAAACCTTCAGAGAGTTCACGGCAAGCGGTGAAACCAAAAGACAATTTAGTAATAAATCCCTCTTTGAATTTTGGGCAGGAGTGGATGAATTTTCTGCACTAAAAATAAGGGCATTTCGCATTCTATTGCTATTTTCAACATCTTACCTTTGTGAAACTGGATTTTCTGAGGTGGCTTCGGTGAAGACAAAATATAGATCTCAGCTAAATATAGAAAAAGAGCAGAGAGTGTCTATTTCTAATATCAAACCCTACTTTGAAAAACTTTGCTCTTCAAAACAGGCCAAAGGAAGTCACTAATAATTTTTTTAATTTATTTGTAATTTAGTAAGTTGTTTTAATTTAATAAGTTAATTATTAAATATGTCTAAATGTATTTTGTTTTGTATGTGTGTTCTTTTCTTTCAGTCACTTAATCAATTTTTTTAAATAACATTTTCTCTTGGATATGCTCGCGCCCCCCAATTAGTGTGCTGGCGCCCCCCTAGGGGGGCGCGCCCCACAGGTTGAGAATCACTGCTGTACAGGATATGTACAGGTCATCAACATATAATGATCCTTTCATAAAAGGGGATAGTTGTTTTAAAATGTTATTTAGTTTTACGATAAAGAGGGTTACACTTAAAACACTACCTTGGGGAACACCCTCCTCCTGAATAAAAAAATTTGAAAGCTCTGTTCCCACTCTGACCCGAAATTTTCTGAATTTTAAAAAATTCTTTATAAAAATGGGAAGATTTCCTCTTAATCTGATGTTATGTAAGTCTTTTAAAATTCCATACCTCCAAGTTCTGTCATATGCTTTTTCAATATCAAAAAAGATAGCAACCAGATGTTTTCTCTGTAGAAAAGAGAGACGGATATCGGTTTCAAGGGCCAAAATATTATCGAGAGTGCAACGACCTTTTCTAAATCCACTTTGGGATGGATGTAGCAATTTACTGTCTTTTAGGTAATAAATTAATCTGTTATTTATCATTCTTTCCATTAGTTTACAAAGACAACTTTCCAAAGCTATTGGACGGTAGTTAGATGGATTAGTCGGAACTTTGCCTAGTTTTAAGAGAGGAATAATTACAGCCTGTTGCCAAATAACAGGAAAATGATGTTCTCGCCAAATGCGGTTGTATAGATGTAACAAATTCTTCTGTGACTCTATTGTTAGATGTTTGATCATGGTATAGGTGATATTATCTGGGCCAGGTGCAGATTCATGCATCTTTGAGAGACTTGTTTGAAATTCCTGAATACTAAAATCACAGTTATAGGACAGATTAATCTTAGAATCAAAATGCAATTTTTGCTTTTCTGCTTTCTTTTTGCTCTCTAAAATCTTACGCAGGTAATTTTTACTCCGTAAGATTTTAGAGAACAAATGTATCAGCTAAAGAAGAGGCGATGGTATTTCCAATGTCTTTTAAGGTGGATATTGTTTTTCCTTTATCAACTAAAACAGAAACACTATTCAATTGAGGGACTCCAGAGATTTTTTTAATTTTATACCAAAGTTTTTTGCTAGATATAGTTGATGTTGCGCCAGAAACAAACTTCTGCCAACGCTCTGCGACTAATTCTTTGAATTCTTCTGGATTCCGATTTAGTTTTTTTAAAAATAATGAAATTTTCAGTTGTGGGACGCCTGCGGAAAATATCCCAAGCCTTTCTTTGTTTCTTATAAGCCTGTTGGCAGTCAGCATTCCACCAGGGTTTATTTTGTTTTCTGTAATTACCAGTCGTCTTGGGTATTGATTTATCTGCTGTTTCAATTATTGTTTTGACAATATAATTAAGAGCATCGTCTATAGTGGAAGATCTAATTATTTCAGAATCAAAATTTACTAGTGAAGTAAATTGTTGCCAGTTGGCGTCATTTGGGATATATTTAGGTGGCCTGAAAATACTATTTGCATTATGTCTATTATCAGTTATAATTAATGGAAAATGATCACTGTTATACAAGTTATTGTCAACTGTTAAATTCAAAAAAGGCAAGAGAGATGGAGAACACACTTCAAGGTCAATTGAATGAAATGTACGTGTGGGTAAATGAAAATGTGTTTTTTCATCAGAATTTAAGAGACATAAATTATGATCTGAAAGAAATTTTTCAATTTGTAGACCACGGGAATTGTTATCAGAACTACCCCATAGGGGACTATGGCCGTTAAGATCGCCAATAATTATAAAAGGACGTGGGAGTTGATAAATCAAATTATTAAGATCTATTTGACTGACATTTTCATTTGGAGGTAAGTAAATGTTGCAAACTGTAATTAAGGATTGTGTCTGAATACGTATAGCCACAGCCTGAAAGTTGGTATTAAGGTTCAGGGGCATGGAAGGGATGTCAGTTGCAGCAAGTATTGCAACACCACCAGAAACTCGTTCTTGAGCATGATGTTTGCTATAGATTTTATAATGACGGATATTATGTTTGTCTGTTTTGAGGTAAGTTTCTTGCAACGCAATAAAGGCAGGAGGATATTTGTTAATAAGATCCTTTAATTCAGTATTCTTGTTTTGAAAACCACGACAGTTCCATGAAATGAACGAGGCCATAAAATAGAAAAGAAAGAAAACCAAAAAATCAACAACAAAAAGGAAACACCAACACAAACAGAAAGACAAAACCACTAAGGAGAAGTGGGAAGAACTTCACCGTCACTGGTAAGCATTTCATCATCAGACAAATGCATTTTAAGGAGTGGATCGTTATCAAGTTCTTCACTTGTTTTTTTAACAGAATCTTTCAAAAAATCTTGCTTAGTAGGGACACTATTTGTAAGAGAGTTTAAAATATCTCGATCTCTTTTCTCAGCAAGTCTTCCTGCACGTTTGGCAGCTTTTGATTCTTTTAATTTTACTAAATCGGTAGATTTGTGATCCTGTTTTTTATCATCTCGAGGTTTTTTAGAATTTCTTTTAACTAAAGAACCCTCTTTTGAAGAAGGTGCATTGGAAAGAGGAACTTTATCTAATGAATTATTGATATTTGATGAAGTCGTTGTAGAAGATGTAGGAATATTAAATGGAAATTCGCTAATATCAACTGTGGAAGAAGCAATGGCTGGAGGAATTGTTTTTGCAACAGCTTGGTTGCTAGTATTCTGGGACATGGTAGAAGCAGAGGAAGTTTTTTCCCACGATTTTTTTTATCTCAAGCAGTGCTAACCAGTCGCTTTTCTTTATTGTAATTGTTTCATTATCTACTGAAGGATGTGTTGTTGCAAATGCTGTAGACATGGAACTTGTTTGACCATTTTTTAAGTTTTGCTCAGAGATAGTTTGAGATTGATTTAAAGCTGCTGAATAGGATAGACCTGGTTGGGGATTTCTGTCGTTTACAATTTTTCGGGCTTCCGGAAATGAAATGTTTCGAGTAATTTTAATCGTTTGTATCTCTTTCTCTTGTTTGTAACGTGGGCAGGATTTTGAATAAGCTGGATATTCTGCGGAGCAGTTGCAGCATTTTGATGTTGTAGAAGAGCAGGCATTACTTTCCTGATCTGGAAGAGAGTAGTAAGCACATAGTTGCTTAGAAGATTTACAGGCTGTTATTGTGTGACCAAATTTTTGACATTTAAAACATCGAAGTGGATTTGGTATAAAATGTTTCACTGGACAATTAATGTAAGCAATTTTAACCGATTTCGGCAACAAAGGAGTGTCGAATGTTAATATTAGATGTTTTGTTGGGAAATTTTGACCATTTCTTTTTATTGATATTCTACGAACTGATATGACTTTTTGTGCTTTCAGAGCATCAAGGATATCTTCTTCGGTATCTCTGTTAAATTAGCTTAGTGAAATAACACCTCTTGAATGGTTTAATGTCTGATGTGGACTGACAGTAACTTCGATATTTGCTATTTTCTCAAGTTTTGATATATTTTCAGATTGTTTTGAATTTGCAACTTCAACAAGTAAGTTTCCACTGTTTATTTTCTTGGTCGATTTCACTTCTCCAATCATTGAAACAATAGTTTTGTGTATTAAAATAGGAGATAAATTGCTCAAATTGTTTTTTTCAGCACTCATTACAAAAAATTTAGGATAAGCATTACTATAGTGTAAATTAGAATTAGCCATACGACATTAGAAAAGATTCGGGCCCGACGGCATCGCCAACCACGGAGCCCAACATGGGATGGCAGTTACCGGCTCTGGAAATCCCAACCTTGGCACTTGCCATAATGCTAGTCAGAACCTATACGCTGAGAGTCACCCCCGGGGACAGTGACCTTAACGCCAAGCCCAAGAATTGACCCCTTCGCTTGAACCCCTTGATCAGCCCAGTCATTTGTCTCGGATACCAGCCGATTGATACATCAGGGTCCAAAATTTATCACCCGTCTGATGGGTCGCCACGCACGGCAAACACGTGGGGTTTTTGACTGTCCATGAGAAGTAAAAAGTAAACAGAGCGGCGACCGCTTCTAATGGAGAGCTCCCTCGCTTACCGTCGAGGAATGGAAGAATGAAGAGAGATAAAAGGGGGGAAGGGTGGGGAGAGTAAGATAAGAGAGAAAGGGGAGGGGAGGGAAAAAGAATTAAAGATCCCTGGGTACCTCGGGATTGGGACACTCGTACCCATCTAAAGGAGGTGGGCCCCTGAGGGGTGAAAGTGTTCCAGAAAATGTATTACGTTTAAAATTCAATTGAACTTAATAATTTGGTGTGAAGTTCATATATCCTATTTCAATCATCTAGTTCTAAGTTTCTTAGAGTTGGAATATTCGCAAACAGATATAATTCTAAAAATATATGTTTTAAACTCAAAAACATGGAGATGTGACAAAATCTCGAATTGGGAAAGTTTTGACAATTATAATATTTTATATACTTCTCATGCGAGAAGGTAAATAAAGATTTTTTTTTCCTTGAGTTTCAAATTACACTTCAATTATTTCGATTTATGTAATATTTATCATTTGAATATTTATGAAATTTTGCATTTTCCACATCCGTAACAATTAAACCGCTTTTCATGCCGTCAGCTCAAAATTCCACATATCGGAGTCTTTTTTTACAAATTTAATTTTGCGGGATTAATTTCCTTGTCAATCCAAATCTGGGCGGGAAATCTGGTAATATTCCTTTCTGTGAAAATGTGCTTTGGATACCCCTCTTGGCGCGTTTTTCAAAAACTGCAATTGGTACGTTTTCGCGTCTTGCATCCCGGAGTTGAATGCTCCGAGAGACACTACGCAAAAATGTTGTTGCTCATAGAGTAGTAGGGCTCAGTAGGTCCAGTTTACTACACTTGGCTCGTTTACCGCCAAGTTGGCGAGGAAGGAAACCCAAAGCACAATTCAACCATTCCTTTCTTTAGTTTTAACTGCAGAAAGTAACTTTTTCAGCATTTAGTCCCCTGAATACTAGGGAGGGTACCTCAAAATTAGGATAAGAATCTACAGGATGGTGGTTAGTTTTCCCCACCTTAGAAGATATGAAGTGGAAGCCTTATAAGCCAGATAACATCCTAAAGACTGAGTGATCACTTGTAGTCTTGTGGTCATGTCATCTGGCTACCAACTATAAAGCCCTGAGTTCGATCCTACTTATCTCCAATCGTAACAAGTACACGAAAAGGTAGGGACTCCTCCCATTAATGATGGGATGTACTTCCTTAGGGAAAGGCTGTACCGTTGTCTGTGATGACTCTATTAAAGTACCCGCCAATTATTCAGTTGCTTCGATCAGATCATTCAGTTATTTGATCAGCGTGCCATCGGGCTGGGCGGTTAGTCACTAATATAACTTCAAAACATGTAAGAAAATTAGTTCTGTATATGTGAGCAAAGATTATATGCAAATGGATGAGTTAATGAATAAAATAATAGTAAATTCACTTACGAATTTAAAACTTAGTTATTTATATCGATCAAAATTGCTAAATACTAAAGAATTTTGTACATAAGCAGCGGCGCACAATGATATCCATGTGAGGATATATTTAATACAGCTATTTCAATAATATGGTAGGCCATATCATCAATGTATCATCAAAATCTAAATTTTTATGAATGTATCCCATCTGTTTTTAAAATATAGACAAAATATATGGCATCACAATATTTTTCGTATACGATAAATTTAACCATCAAACACAGCTTAAATTTTACATACATATTTTCTTTAAAAAAATTGTGAAATTTAGAAAAAGTAGTCTAGTGGATAAATTCAATCACTTTTCCTACAAAAATTGTATATGTAGATAACATTAAGTTCTACGTTATTAGAGTAGACAAATAAATAATGTAGAATTGTATTATGAACTGCCTTACCCGAAGTAAGAATAGGTGAACATGTACTTTAGCCATCAATCTGGTTTTTTTTTTCCATCATTTTGTTTTGTTTTGTGTTTTCACCAAATGGCTCAAACGATAAAGGAAGACAAGATTAGAGTGCTTATCAATTTAATAAAATATTGTCGCCAAGAAGATTTGTAATAAATAAATAAGGAAGAATTGGACAACACTTGAAATTTGAATGGTACTTTCCATAAAAGATTTTCTATTAAAAAAGTAGTTTGACTTATCTACTTTACTTTAAGTTTCGAAAATATTACTTTGAAGGTTATAAATTAAATTATGAAAATGCTATAACTTAATAATCAAAAAGATACAACAAATATTATCAAAACTAGAATTTAAGATTTCATCGAATAACCCAAATAAAAATAATTTGTACATTAAAATTTCATAACTGAAATAATATCAATTTTGTCATAAAAAAGAGGCCTTAATTATTAAATATTAACAATCAATTCAATTTTTCCTCTACACATGCGAAATTTTTTGTATTTTTTATTCATTATATTGGCAGATTTTAATCTTCAGAGAGAATCCCCAATTCTTATTTTATTTGAAAAAAAAGAACTGATAATATTAAAAACGAATGAAATTGCAAATTTATTTCAAAACACAATTTACTCTGAGTTTAGAAATAAAATACTCTCCCTAGTTCCAGATTTAATGAAAAAAATGTTTAAGAAAACAAAATACCAACCTGTTCTCACATTAAATCTGTGATTTTCATAATCTATTAGGTCCCATTTTAATTGAAGGAATACATTTGTACTTGTACGGCCAACTTTGGATGTCCTGGATGATTCATAACATTGATACATTTTTATGATGCCTGTTTATTTTTCCCGTTTAAAGGATAAAACTTTAATGATCCTTGATCTTCAGTAAATTCTGTTAATTCGGTTTAATTACAAACTTATCAATGCCACATAATCCTTACACATGCGTTCGCGTGCTTAAAAATTGCATTAAAAATGACGTTTCTTTAAATAAACTATTAAAAATATCTCAAGTTCTATTATTTATATAAATATCCAATTAAATACAGAGATATGCATTTAATATTTTATACTTTTTTAATAAACTTGTATTCGACTGGCTTCTACTATAGAACTTTCAGTGAAGGTTAATGTTTTCTTTTATTCATACTGTCAATTTTTCAACCTGTAACTCAGACAAGGAAGAATGGGGGAAACAGAAGTTAAATCCGAATTAAACATCAAACTTGGATCTTTAAGCAACTACAGATTCATTTACCCATGTATTTGCCATTTTGCTTCGTAATGTAAAAAATATTTATACGTTTATAGTAGTATATTATGTACATTATAATATTATTTAATATTTGCACATCACAATTCTTTTTGCCACTTAAGCGGATCATTTTATATATTTGCATCTCAACTCTAATAAAAAGAAAGTCTATGTTCCAAACAGAATACAAACCGAAATGAATATCAAATATGAAATAATCTTTTGCATTCTGATAAAATTGTAATTATGTTAAGAAATCTTTTTTTTTTTTTTTTTTTTTTTTTTCAAAATTTATTTTTTTTTTTATTAATTTTTATTTTTTTTTTTTTTTTTTTTTTTGAAAAGCAATATTTTTTTGGAACGAATATAAAATTCTTGATTCTTTATAAAAAGATAGAACAACTATTCATAAATTATAACATATTAATTTTATCTGTAGATTTATTGGTAAAAATTTACAATTCTCTTGAGCTTCTCTTGATTTTTTGTTGATTTTTTTACGCCAAAATTGGCGCCAAAGGGATTTTTAGTCAAAAATTCAACAGTAACAATGAAAACAAATGGAACATTATAGAAACTGGTAGTAGTGATTCATCGCTGAAATTTGCCGCCAATCGAAGGAACACCTAAATTTGTACTAGAACCGATCTGTTTAATTAATTAAAAATACATAAACATTTAAAGGCACCCATGAAATTTTACTTGGATGTTGTTTTTTATTATATTGCTCACAAATAAAAATCAGCTACCTAATGCATACAGTTTGCTATTTTTCTTCTACTACTTGCAAGTAGCTGTTCTTTTTTCTTTTGGTGAATAGAATAGTTATCAGCATTTACTTACTCAGCTAGATTAAATTAAAAAGGATTTAAACGAAAAATTGTACGGTATAGTGTCGCAAAGAAGGAAAAGTGCAGTTTTTGTACAATCTTCTCTTTCTTTCAGTGAAGCATATTAGTATAAATCAACCACTGGGAATGATATCACCTAAACTATCTCGTATGCTCTCTATACATGGTATTGGTGCATAATAATTATGAAATATTAATTTTTAGCGGGGATTTAACTTTCTTAGTGAATCTATCGTGTCATCCTTGGCGAATTATTTGGCCTTATTAATCCTTGGGTTATGGTTAATAAAATCCGAAAATGAAATAAGTGTTTAACAGCCTTTTCTCCAGCCGATTGAAACAAAAGTGTGATACAGAACTACATTTGTAATCACAAGAATCTATAATCAATTTGATATATTTAAGTCATCGCGTCTTGGAATTACCTAGTTTATATGTTTCTGAAAGTGTAAATCGACAGATGAACAATTCCTTATGGAATTTGGCTCAAAATTTCTCTAAGTGTTTACATTGTCGATGCGCAGTAATGTTAACTTATATTCAAACAGCCGAATAGACAGATTCTCTTTGAACGGATATTGTTCAAAATTTGATTTAAAAAAATCTACAGATTCCATAAGAATACCGTATACAAAACTCCATATTTCTATTCAAAGCGATATTGAGTTATCTTTGTCACAGACAGATAGAAGGACATTTTCCAAACATGTGTTTTTCAAATTCAGAGTAGTCTGAAGTTTGGAAACTCACCTAAATCTGGAGTTTAAATTTTTTATGAATATTCTTTCTCTATACTACAAATCTTAGTAGCTAGCAAATATTGTACAATATTGTATGACATTGATCAATATTCGGAATATTGTTTAATATTGTGGAATATCATATAATATCAGATAATATTGTACAATAATGGGCTACAAGTTGTACTCACAGGGTATATGAGAAAATAATAGACACTAATGGATTTATTGCCATGATTCTC